>WBMZ01009663.1:0-56929 GCA_013400975.1 Atrichornis clamosus | reverse complement strand
CCCCTTCCTCCTCGGGTGCTTTGGCTGCTCCATGTGAGGCACAGGGGGTCCCCCCTGCCCTGTTACCCCTCAGAGTGGTCTCAGAATTAGGGTTGAAGATCCTTCCCCCCTTACATTTATGCCTCAAAAGGGTTTAAAATCTTGCTACCCCTCAGAGTGATCTCAGAATTAGGGTTGAAGATACCTCTCCTCTCTCCATTTATGTTCCAAAAGGGTTAAATCTTGCTACCCCTCAAAGTGGTTCCAGAATTAGGGTTGAAGATACTTCCCCCCTTTGCATTTATGTTTCAAAAGGTTTCAAATCTTTTTACCCCTCAGAATGGTCTCAGAACTAGGGTCACAGATACTTCCCCCCCGCCACTTACATTATTGTTTCAAAAGGGTTTAAATCTTGCTACCCCTCAGAGTGATCTCAGAATTAGGGTTGAAGATACTTCTTCTCTCTCCATTTATGTTCCAAAAGGGTTAAATCTTGCTACCCCTCAAAGTGGTTCCAGAATTAGGGTTGAAGATACTTCCCCCCTTTGCATTTATGTTTCAAAAGGTTTCAAATCTTTTTACCCCTCAGAATGGTCTCAGAACTAGGGTCACAGATACTTCCCCCCCGCCACTTACATTATTGTTTCAAAAGGGTTTAAATCTTGCTACCCCTCAGAGTGATCTCAGAATTAGGGTTGAAGATACTTCTTCTCTCTCCATTTATGTTCCAAAAGGGTTTAAATCTTGTTACCCCTCAAAGTGGTTCCAGAATTAGGGTCGAAGATACTTCCCCCCTTTACATTTATGTCTCAAAAGGGTTTAAATCTTGCTACCCCTCAGAGTGATCTCAGAATTAGGGTTGAAGATACTTCCCCCCTTACATTTATGTCTCAAAAGGGTTTAATCTTCCCCACCCAACCCGACACACACGATGCTGATCCATCAGTGCTGCACTGGAGTAGGAGCCTCTAAACTGGACCAGCCCGTGGTGGGATGGTGAAGTGAGGTGGGTTTTGGGTGTCACCAGAACCCCTGTCCAGCCAGGCTGAAGACAGAAGGGTCAGCGGGGTGAGCTGCCCCTCAGAAATCCACCCACTCGTTCTCCAGGCCAAAAACGCTGCCCACAGGAATTTACTGCCTGGATAAACGATCTCTCTCGGTTAATTCCACTTCTGTAGCAGTCAGTTCTCTTTCTTTGGGAGAGTGGGAGCTGTCGGAGCAGTGTAGAGTTGTTGCAAGCCTTTATCTCCTCCCATTCATGTAGGACACAGTTTATCTTTTTGCTGTCCTCACCAAAAATCCACCAGTGCCGTTCTCCAAGTGCAGAATATTCAAATACATATTCCCAAACTGCGTTTCTAGGACATCTACAGCAGCCTCCTCATGGCTTTGCCTTTCCAGGGGGAGTTACCTGTCTCTAGACAGTTTCTATCTTCTATTTGAGATCTTGTTTAGTCCTGGAGTCTGCAGTGCCAAGCACCAGCAGCTTTATGAACCTTAAATTTCCACTGAAAAATAAACCCAGTTCCTTCCCCCTCCTCACTGGTAGCAGTGCACTGGTTGGGAAGCAATTGCTGATGTCCCTTTCTGTGCTGAAGCGTGCACAGAACACAGCAGTGGAATGGTGAAAGAGCTGCTGTGGGTTTAGTTTTGGGACACCCTGTGTCAGGCTGTGACTGAGGAGTGACTGGAGATCACAGAAACCCAGAATGGACTGGGATGGAAAGGTCCTTAAAGTTCAACCATATCCACCCCCTGCCATGGGCAGGGACACCTCCCACTATCCCAGGGTGCTCCAGGCCCTGTCCAACCTGGCCTTGGACACTTCCAGGGATGGGGCAGCCACAGCTGCTCTGGGAAACCTGTGCCAGGGCCTCCCCACCCTCACAGGGAACAATTCCTTCCCAGTAGCCCATCTAACCCTGCCCTCTGGCAGTGGGAAGCCATTTCCCCGTGTCCTGTCCCTCTAGGCCCTTGTCCAGAGTCTTTCTCCAGGTCTCTCCTCCCAGACTCCATTTTCTGTGGAGTGCAGGAGCAGATGCCAGAATTCCATGGTGGTTCCTCTCCAGTAACAGCAGTTCCTGGTCAGGGCACTGCTCCCTGTTGTGCTGAGCTGGCACAACCTGGAACCTCCTCCTTTTCTTCCTTCTTTTCCTCTTCTGCCTCTCAAGCTCCCCAGGACCAACCCACAGTTCATCCCCTCGTGCCATGTTTCACCCTGTGGTGGGATCTCTCCCAGAAATCCGCAGCCCTGACTCCACTGATGCTGCAAAACCTGAGACAAAGTCTTCTCTTCTCCACAGTTCATGTTTGCTGCTTCTTCTGCTTAACTTTGTGAGGCACCACAGTGCTTGTGAATGGTGCTGTGTAAATAAATAGCAACACCCTGGGCTGTGCTGGCAGCAGTTCCTGCTGTGTTTGCTGGAAACCGCTGCCGTCCCACATCTCCATGGAATACAGCAGCAAATCCCCTGCTTCACACTGAAGCCTCCTAAAGGCTGCTTGGTCTTAAGACCACTCAAGGATTGTCTTGTCTAAGCAGGTGAAAAATGAGGGCTGATGAACTACAGGTGTAAATTAAGCTGATCTCCTGGAATGAATTTACAATAAGTGACATATTCTGTAGTTCTCTGCCGTAGGGCAAGCTATAAAAAGCAGTACCAAGGTTTGTAGTCCCTTCTGTTCCAAAATGAGCCCAATTCAGCCAGAGGAGGATTAGCTGTACCCAGGTACCTTGGATTGTCCTGGGAGCAGGCACCAGCCGAGCTACAGACTGCAGGGGACAGGGAACCAGATGCTCTGCTTTAGTTAATGGTTGAAACTCTGGGATGTGTCCTGGACAGGAATCTTTGAAATGCTTTTGTGCCAGATTTTTTCCAGAGATGCCATTTTCTCACAAGGGCCTGGAGTGCCAGGACAAGGGGAAATGGCTTCATACTCAAAGAGGGCAGGGTTAGATGGGATATTGGGAAGGAATTGCTCCCTGTGAGGGTGGGGAGGCCCTGGCACAGGGTGCCCAGAGCAGCTGTTGCTGCCTGTGGATGCCTGGAAGTGTCCAAGGCCAGGCTGGACGGGGCCTGGAGCACCCTGGGATAGTGGGAGGTGTCCTTGCCCATGGCAGGGGGTGGGACGGAATGAGCTAATTTAAGGTTCTTCCAGTCCAAACCATTCTGGGGTTCTATTTTCCCTATTGAACCACAGCCCTATATATGTTTCCCTATATATGAAAAATATGGGGGAACAATAAATTGAGCCCAGAGCTGGTGCTTGTTTTCGCCAGGTAGCACCAATGTGTGTGACAGTCTGTGTCTGAAGGACATGGAGTGCACTGAAGTGCAACTTTTAATTCCTCTTTCCAGATGTGACAGCTTCCTCCCTGCTCAGCAGCTAGCAAGACGTTGCTCTTGGCTAACGTTTGCCATCATTGGAGAAAAACTTTTCTGAAGTCAAGGTTTAGGTACTTCATAGGAAAGAAATAAGGAGTTTCAAGCACTTGTTGAGAGGGTTGTGCTATGCTAAAAATCTGGAATATCTGGGACTTTTCTGAGCAAAAAACTGCTGTGAGTGGTGCAGGTGAGTCTGTTAGAACCTGAGGGAAGAGCTGGAGCTGTGCCAGGGGGTTGGGATGGGCATCAGGGAAAGGTTCTTCCCCCAGAGGGTGCTGGGCACTGCCCAGGCTCCCCAGGGAATGGGCACGGCCCCAAGGCTGCCAGAGCTCCAGGAGCGTTTGGCCAACGCTCCCAGGGATGCACAGGGTGGGATTGTTGGGGTGTCTGTGCAGGGCCAGGGCTTGGACTGATGCTCCCTGTGGGCCCCTTCCAGCTCAGGATATTCTGTATTCCCTGCTCTTTGCTGGGTCCTGAGGGTGCAGGAACAGGCTGCCCCTGCCTTTCGAGGGACACTTTCAGATATGAAGGACTCCAATCCTGGCTTTTGATGCTTGGAGAGCATTCATGTCATTAACCCAAAAGAAAACAGGACAGGTTTTTGCGTGGGAAGGATGTTCCCAGCTCTACTTTGCCCCTGTTCATGTCTGAGATTCCTGCACGTGGGATCAGGATTTTGCCAGCAACCCTAAACCGTTGCAGCTTCTGCTCCTCAGCCTCAGCTGGCTCTGAAGGAAACTCCAAATTACAGCACAGAAACATTCCTGACTCTTTTCTGTCCCCAAAGTTACTTTTAAAAAAACAGCAGAGATAAGTGAGCGGCTGTTACACAACAGCTATGTGTATATATATATATTACTTGCCTTAATTCTGTGAAATCTAATTAAAGACTGAGTGTATATTTGTATTTCAGTATATTATTAACTTGCTAATAAAAGCCATTTCCAAATTTGTATTTTTCCATGAGGACCAGGTTTCTGGGGGGGAAAAAAAAAAAAACCACCCCAGCTATACTGCCTGCTGCCCTTGAAAAGTGTGTTTTGGGTTTATCTGTGTTTCCAGGTAACTGGAGCTCGTAGACAAAGCAGTGTTTGCTTCTGTTTTAAATTAATTTAACCTAATCAGTGGAAGGGGTCTGGTGCCTTCTCTTGTTTATGAAATTTTGAAGCAGTGTAATGAGTAGTCTCTCCGCAAAGCTTATTTTCAAGTTCCTTGGCATGTTTGCTTCCCACTTCCATCCCCTCAGTGTTAACACCACTCATGGAGAGGCTAAAAGTTACAACCTGTGGCTCGGGACACTCTGGCTGAGCCAGCTCGAGTGGCAGCTCCCATCAGGCTGGAGTTCAGCTGGCAGGGGACAAGGACATGGCCCAAGCCTCTCCCCGTGCCCTGCTGCCTGGGGAGGGGCTGGCTGTGAAAGGTGGGTGGTGCCCCATCCCTCGGGATGTGTCTCCAGGGGTTTGGGGGGCTGCTGGGGGGTGCTGGGCACTGTCCCAGCCTGTCCCAGGCTCTGTGGGGTGGCTCGATGTCACCTCGGTGTGAGATGGGGGTTTTGGTGCAGGGGGCAAGGTCTGGATGAGCCAAGGGTCTGTGTGGTCTTAACGTGCTCCGATATCCTTCCGGGATCTGAAGGGAAAAGTGGACAAGGAAGCTGGAGAGGGGCTCTTCACCAGGAACTGGAGGGACAGGACACAGGGAATGGCTTCAGATTGACAGAGAGTAGGGTTAGATGGGATATTGGGAAGGAATTCCTCCCTGTGAGGGCGGTGAGGCCCTGGCACAGGTTTCCCAGAGCAGCTGTGGCTGCCCCTGGATCCCTGGAAGTGTCCAAGGCCAGGTGGGACAGGGCTTGGAGCAACCTGGGATAGTGGGAGGCGTCCCTGCCCATGGCAGGGGTGGGACTGGACAGGAGGGGATGGGATGGGATGGGATGGGCTTTCAGGTCCCTCCCAAGCCAAACCATTCCATGGTTCTGTGGTATTTCCTGTCTCCCTCTAAAAGCCAGAGTAGCAGCTCATCTCCCAGGGCTTTTAGAGCAGTTAAAATCCCAGGAATTGCTGTACCCAGCTGCTCTCCTGAGCCAAGGCAGTATCATGACTGCCAGTTGTACAAAACCATGGACAGGGATTAAGTTGAGGTTAAGCAATCAGACTTCCAAAGGCTTTGAGCTGCCCCCACTGCTCACAGCCGAGGTGGGAGCTTCATTTTCTCAGCATCCCTGCCTGGTCTAGGGACAAGACAACTCCTAAATGGGAATGCTGGAAAAGCAGGTTCCCTTTGGCGCAAAAGCCAAGAGTTTCTTTTGATTTCACAGCTGGCTGAGCTGGAATCATGTTTTTCCAAAGAGGATGCAAAGATGGGGGCACAGTCAATCCTTGGTGTTGGTTCAGAGCCATGTCCTGCTCCTGTGCTCCTCCAGCTTTGGGGCTTTTTAGGCAATGGAAAGAAATAAATCAATGTTTTCCTGATTGGAATTTCAGGGGAACGCCTTGGAGGTCTCACGCTTTCGGAGACGTGCAGCAGGGATAAAGGATGTGTATGAGGCAGGAGCCAGGCTGGGTTTAACACAAATATTTGCCTCAGTTCTGCTGGAAGGAGGGAGAAGTCACCCAATCCTTTTTCATTCACATCAAATAAACCAGTTCCTTCTTCCAAAGAATGAAACACTTCCTTTCTGTGCCCTGGGTAAAACACAGCTAATGCCTTTTCAGGGCAAGTTATTGAATTGAGACTAAGCCAGAAATGTTGAATGAAATGGAAAATATTTAAGAAAGTTTTCTTTAGTAAAATAACTGTGGCCTAGAGTGTGGTGGATCAAGGAGATGGATAATTGCATCTGCTAGAGAAGAGTCAAAATCTGCCATTCCCTGCATTGCTTTTTAAATTTTCAGTCTGTTTTGGGAGCATTGAGAATTCTCAGTAGTGAAACCATTAAATGTAAAATCCCTGGTTCCTTTTTCTACAGTCAGGGGAGAGAACACCAGTTAGAGCCCATCTAGAACATGAAGGTTAAACAGCATTTTTATTTCTTCTGAATTCAGTTGTTGCTGTTGTGTTTTCCTATTTATCCAAGCTCCAAGCCAGCTAAACCTGAATAAAAGTTCCAGTAACCAAATAACTATTTTTAAATTTAAGCCTTCCTTTCAAAGTATGCAAAAAAAAATGCACAAAATCAACCAAAAAACAAGGAAAAACCTGGATTTGAATTTTTGATCCCTGCAGGTCAGTGTTGTGAATGAGAAATTGTTTAATTTTTTTTTTTTTTAGTTAAACTGCAGCCTTTCCATTATTTTCAGCGAAATAACAGATATCAGGAGATTTCTATTAAAAATTCATAGCTGTATCATGGACTTGCATATGGAAATGGGATTGAATGGGATTCCCTGGTTAATTCACCCCCTGGTCAGCCTGAGATCTGCTCAGCAGAAAGAAAATGTGGAGCACAAACTGTGCCAGCTGAGGCTGTTGGCTGCACTAAACCTCATTAATTCCTGATAATATTAAAGGTGAACAAAGGTTACCTGGTGTATTAATTTAAGGTGGCTTTTCCTGTATAAAATGCCATTGGCAATCACTTCCAGCCCGAGGTTTCCTGCAGTTCTGGTGCACAAAACCATTTTATAGCACAGAATTTTTAAGGTTGGAAAAGACATCTAAAATCATTGAGTCCAATAAATCCATATGTTGATGTAACTGAGCTTGTCTCTGTCCCATGACTGGAGAGATTTTAGCTGCAGATTAATCAGATTTATCTCTGGGAAGTGTCTGACAACCTGTACAGGTGATGATTAAAAATTCGGGATGCCTGGTTTTACCTGAAATAAAAAGACAAGCATCATTATAGCAGCTTCACCTGGAAAAATGAACTTTTCCCACCTTTATGTCTTAATTTGAAAATAAAAGCCATGAAGTTTAGTGGTGGACCTGGCAGTGTTTATGGTGGGGACTCGATGATCTTAAAGGTCTTTTCCAGCTGAAATGGTTCTATAAATGCATCCTTCAGGCATCAAAAATCTGACTTAACATTTCCTGTACTTCAAGGCAGTCATTTTTCTGTCAGATTTTTATGCCCCACACTTAAATCCCCTTTGGGAAGAGGTTGTTAAGCCCATTTGTGAATGGCAAGGACAGGGGCAGTGGATTTCTTACCCATGGAGGTAATAACATCCAGCAAGGTTTACTGGGAAGCTTAAATATAAGTAGCTATAAAAAACTTTGTCCCAGAGGTCGAATAATTGATTGTTTTTAAAACTAACAGAAAACTCACTGAAGATATTTTCCTTTCCCTAATTTACATCCCAGTATTATGTTCTATTTCAAAGGTTCTGCCAGAAATAAAAGGATGTAATAAAGGAATTTGAAAAGTTTAAATAAGATCAGAAGATGACCAAGTAAGCTTTGAAAAGAAAATTAAATAAAATAGTTCATGATCTGTTTTGTCTTCAAATGAGCGAGTGATTCACTGGAACAGGAACAGTTTTAATATTTTGAAAGCAGCACTAATAGAAATTTATGATTCTGTACAGGGGAGGTTCTTCCCTGTGAGGGTGGGGAGGCCCTGGCACAGGTTTCCAGAGCAGCTGTGGCTGCCCCTGGATCCCTGGAAGTGTCCAAGGCCAGGCTGGACGGGGCTTGGAGCACCCTGGGATAGTGGAAGTTGTCCCTGCCCATGGCAGGAGGTGGGATGAGGTGAGGTTTGAGGTCCCTTCCAACCCACACCATTCCAGGATTCCATTATTATTCTGGGTTGGCAGCTCTAGGGTAGCTCATAGGTTTTACATTTTCACCCTCAAGAAGTGAAGATATGTAAATACAAGACCTAAATACCCCATGAGAGCCAAGACCCTGCCAGTCCCACCTCTGATTTTTGTGACCTGCTCTTAATAAATAAAAATAAGGTGGAGAGGGAATTATATCCATGTCCAGTAGTGACTTTTTCTTCTAGAATAAAACCACAAAGTAGTTTGGCCACAATTACAGCAGACACAACGCTGGGCCTGAGGAAGGCAGGGACTTAAATCCCCTTTAATTTGGAGTTTGGAGCTGCCTGGGATGGGTGGTTGCTGGTGTCACTTGTCCTGCACAGCGAGGACCAGAGAACCAAAGACAAATGAACCAAGTATTTCCCTGAGCCCTGCTCTGGTTGGATCACCAGCACTTCTTCGACGTTTGAGGGCTCCACGTTCGGCTCCGAAATGTTCGTGTTTGAGCGTTCAGGAGCTGATGGTTTATATTCAAACATTCTGTGGAAAAACACTCATGTCCTGCGTGGCAGAGCCTGTGGGCTGCAGCTCAGATCACCCAGGGCCACCCTTCCCAGTGCCGGGGGCCTGGCACCAGCCCCCTCCTTCCCCAGACCCTTTTGGGGTGCAGGGGATGCTGCTCCAGCCCCTTTTCAGCACCCAAAGGTGACCCACAGGACCCTGTGGTACCCCCCTGCTGCCCCCTCCTTTCCTCCCACTCCCGCTGCAAACCTGAAGGTAGAAAATATTTTGAAATGCTTCTCTTATCTCTGTTTTCCCAGCGTTTTGGAGCTGGTTTAGGCAGGAGAGATTAACAAAGACAAGGCCATTTACATGGAGGCAACAGTGCCTCATGAATGAAACGGTGACAACCCGAGTTTTTATCAGCCCTCAAGGCTTGTACTCTTACTCCTTGTCTTTCTGAAAGGCATTCAGGCTTTGACAGCCCTCAGAGACCAAGTGCTTGAAAAATACCTTGCCTAGGGGAGTACTGTGGCTTTTTTAGGAGTGGGAAAATGGAAGCAGGGGGAAGGGGAAGCATCCTGTTCAAGGTCACGGAGCGAGCTGGTGGCAGAACCAGAAATAGCACCCAGAAGTTATTAGGGTTTGGGGTTTTTTTTTTTCTGAATTTCCTTTCCTGTCGCTGCTGTTTGCTTGGATACCGAGATAGCTGTGTGTAAACAGAAGGTTTCCAGAGGCAGCAGCCTGGTTATCTGCCTGATTCATTCAGTGATGATGCAACCTGGAATCCAGATGTCTGTGATGCCTTCCAGGGCCGTGGTGCTGGCCGTGACATCACCGCCCTCGTTGAGCAACCAGGGCTTTAAACTTGTCTCTCCCTGAAATGCCAATGTGCTGAACAAGGCCTCTGTAAGGAGACCTTGTAGCTGCTTTTTAGTATCCAAAAGGTGCCTATGAGAGAGCTCGAGAGGGACTTTTTACACGGCCATGCAGTGACAGGACAAGGGGGAATGGCATTAAGCTGAAGGAGGGCAGAGTTAGATTAGAAATTAGAAATTACGAAGAAATTCTTGGCTGTGAGGGTAGAGAGACCCTGGCACAGGTTTCCCAGAGCAGCTGTGGCTGCCCCATCCCTGGAAGTGTCCAAGGCCAGGTTGGACAGGGCTTGGAGCAACCTGGGGTAGCGGGAGGTGTCCCTGCCTATGGCAGGGGTGGAACAAGATGAGCTTTGAGGTCCTTCCAACACAAACCATCCATGATTCTCACAGCGATTTTATTCCTTTTGCACAGTCAGGTCCATCTGCTCATCCCTCCAGCACAATAACTGACTTTTTTTGCTCTTCTTCACCTGGTAAGGAGCCCTGGAGCTGAGAAAGTCAACTGTGGATGCTGCTGATCCTCTCTGTGACCCACCAGCAGCTTTGTTGATTGCTAATTAACTGCTCAGTTTGCAAACTCCCCAGTAGCAGGGGCTGCCAGGCTGTCAGAGGCCACGAGACACCTTTTGATGGCTTCTGTCACTTCTGTGAGAGAGGGGAGCAAGGAGGATGAACCTCTCTTTTTTAAACCAGGTCTAAGTGGAAGATGCAAACCTTAATTTTTTGGGACACAGGAGATCTTCCCTTTGAGCCACTGAGTGTAAGAGAAGGTGATCAAGAACGTTGTAAAACTTCCTCCCCTGTGGGAGGTGAAAAATATGATGGAGAGAGAGCAGGGAGTCCTTTCATGGGCATTTCCTGCAGGGATGTGGCAGAACTGCCAAAGAGCCACACCAGGCTGAAGGAGCTCCAGGGGTTTTCCTTACCCTGGGAACTGCTGAGAAGTTTGAGGGAGGAACAGCCCCATCCCTGGAAGTGTCCAAGGCCAGGTTGGACGGGGCTTGGAGCACCCTGGGATAGTGGGAGGTGTCCCTGCCCATGGCAGGGGGTGGGACTGGTGGACTTTAAGGTCCCTTCCAACCCAAACCATCCTGTGATTCTGTGAAGAAGAAAGAGCACAAATTTGGATGCCACATTTCCTCTCCTCCTTGAAATCCAATGCTTTATCCCCCCTCGGGAGCCTTGGCTCAGGTACCAGCTCACTTGGCAGCCGTGCTCCCAGGCCATCAGCAAAGCTTTGTAGCACCTTGGGATGGTTTCTCAGAGCACAGGAATTCTCTGTGTGTCATCAGCTTTTCATCAGCACAAATTAATGGTAGCAGATGGCACACACGGCTCTGAATCCAGTCCTCAGGAAGCGAAGGATGGCTTTAATGAGAAATGAATTATTCTTTATCCAGGATGCTCCACTGATAAATAAAATAATAACAAGTCCTGTACGTGTGCCTTGGCAGTCCAGGACTTCTCTGTCTGCCTACCTGGTCTGGAAGTGCCATCTGCAGATTTCCTGGGAGTCTTTGTGTCTGGCGTGGTTGTCAGCTCTGCCAGGGCCTGCCTTTTGGGACAAATCTGGAAATCACACTGGTGATTTATTTTGGCAGCAGACAAGTCACCTTGTGCCCTGCCCACGTCTCTCTGCTCTCTTCTGGCCACTGAGGGAAATCAGAAGACAAAACGTATCAGCAAAGACGAGTCATCGGCAATTTGGAGACAGCATTCCTTAGAATCATAGAATCGTGGAATATCCCGAGGTGGACGGGACCCACGAGGATCATTGAAGTCCAACTTCTCCATCTTTTCTGTTGTCCTTTTCTGATATTAACTACACTTAAAAGGAGACTTTCCCTAGACCTGAAATGCCAAGAACTGGCCCTGCCAGAACCGTTCTCCAATAAATATCTTTGTCATCTTACCCGCCTTTCTTCTGTAAGCTCACCACACTAGATTGCTTCCCCTCAAAAAACCCTGCAAAGCTGCAAACCCTGGGCACCAGGGACAGGCAGCAAACACTTCTGGAAAAGTTTGGGGAGTGTATGTGCTAGAAGTGCCTCCCTCTCCTGCCCAAGCATCTTCACCTGAGCGTCACAAACCCAGCAGCGCCGGCCAAATATTTAATTGCAAATAATTTGGGGCTGCAGCAGGCACGAAGCAATTTCCCTCATTTGCTGGGGGAATTACTATTTTCATGATCCCACGGCGCTGTTGCAACTGGAATCTTCTCACGGGGAGGTTTTGGCTACAAACCAGGAGGAGGCAGTGATGGGAAGAGGCAGGTGCTGCCTTTATTTAGCGGAGCTGCCGGGATGGGGTGTGCTGGGGGCAGCCTGAGGGACACGGGTGGGAATAAATATTGATTACATTTCCCTTGTTTCTGGCTGGTTTGATTACTCTGGTAGCTGTGACTGTGTGGGTTACGTATCTACTCCTCCCAGATGTGAGAAAGATGATGGGAGAGAGAAAATTACTTGTGAGCTGTGTGGTTTTGGGGAAGTTTGAAGAGCAATTGTAGTTTGCTAGTGGGAGTGTGGGGTCAGCACTGACTGGAAAAAAAGCCTTAAAAACCTGTTTTGTGAAGAATCTTAATATTTGGGGGTTTTTTTCGGTGGCTGAAGGAATAAACTTGCAACTTCTGTAACTTCACATCCCCCTTGGATTTCTTTTTAACTCAAATGAGCAGGGGCAGTGCCCCTCAGTTTTCTGTTTTTCCTTTTGCCTCTTAACTTGCACAAAGTTGAGGGAAAGGTTTAAATCTTGGAGGGAGAAGGGAAATAACCCAAAAGGTTTCATTATGTTCTTTGGAGGCTGCGTCACACCCAGCAGCAAGGCCAAGAAAGCAGAAATGGCACAGCCCAAAATCTGGATGTTTTTAATCTTTTGATTTTGAAGTGACAGCAGAAACCCTCCTAAAATAGCTTATTTAACAGGAACTTCCACCAGAAACTGAAGGAAAAAGGCTCCCCCACCCCCCAAAAACCCAAAATGCCATTGAGTGCTCTTGGGAAGCCCTCGGTGTCCCCAGGGCAGCTGGAACAGGGATGGAGAGGGGCTGGGACAGTGCTAGGAGGGAGCAAAGAGACCCTGGGCTTGGAGAGGCTGTGCTGCTGGGCCAGAGCTCAGCCCTGCTCTCTCCATCCCCAGGGAATCCCTCCGTGGCCCTTGGGATGCTTCCCAAGGTGGCCAAGCAGAGCTGGGTGAGTGCTGGGACACGGGGATTTGAGGATGCCAAGGGCACCCTCAGCTCCTTGGGATTGAGTGGGAGTGGAGGGTGATGCTGTGGCTGTTTGGGGACCTCGTGAGGCTGGTGGGGTTTGGGGGCTGGGACAGGGAGGGGAGGATGGAGTTGTTGCTTTGGGGTTCTAAAGTGCTGGGGAATTGCTGTTCTTCTGCTCTTCAGACTTGATCCTTTGTGATCATAACCCCAAGCTGGCCACCCCACTTTCCCAATAAAAGCCTTAACTAGGATCCAGACACCAACTTAGATTTGATTAAAAGCTTTTTTGCAGTAGCTAAACATGCTAGGGCAGAGGGGGAGAAGACATTGTTTTAAAAATGTGCTCTTGCTCTTCCAGATCATGTGTGATCCTCACTGTGACACAATAATTTTCCAACGCCACTTTTCGGTTATATATAGAAGTGCATTTTCTGTTCCTTCCCTCTCCTTTCTGTGAAACAATTGTGCAACTTTCTTTTTTTTTTCTTAATATAATGCTGCATCAAAATTAGCTCCAAGGCTAAAAAAGAGTCCTGTGTGTAGGACGGGAGCTGCCTCCCTTCCCCAACTCTTCCCCCCTGCATCTTCCACTGGGATGTTGCCCCCTCGTAGGCGCGGGTTCCCGGGGCGGGGGCTGCTGTGTGGCTGTGCTGTGGTGCCCTCCCTGATGTCCCTGTGCTGTCCCCTCCCCAGCAGGGAGCATGCAGAGTTCCGAGGGTGGATCAGACTCAGCCGCTTCCGTGGCACTTCACACGTCGGCCCCAGCCCAGGCGCCGGTGGTGCAGCCAGTGCCAGCCTCTCAGCAGGTAACGTATGCACAGCTGGGAATGCTGTTTCCATGGAGAAGAGCCCTGTTTCGCTGGCAGATGTATTTTAATCTCGGGTTTTTATAGTGGGGAGAGGATTTTTAATCAGCTCGTTGAGGTAGTGGGGACGACCTGTTGCTGGGCTTGGTGTTGGTAAAGGCCGAGGGTGCCTCGTGTGTTTTAGCCCTCCCAGTTCACCCGCAAGCTTTAAAATGTGGGGTTTGGGTTTTAGTTTAGCTACCCAAGGAGGTCACTTGGTGCCAGCTCGGCGTTTGCTCGGGATTAATATCCTGTTGTCATTATTTGGTGTGGCAGTAAGAGCAGGAGGAGATGAAACAGTTCTTAAAGGCACCGGGGTCACGGGAGGAGCTGAGGGGAGAGCTGATGCAGGAGCGGAGCCACGTGCTGCATCCAGAGAGGTGCCTGCATCCACAGAGGGGTGGCCACAGGTCGGGGAGGGGACTGTCCCCTCTACTCTGCCCTTGTGGCCCCACCTGCAGTGCCGGGTCCGGGTTTGGGTCCTTGGCACAAGGATGTGGATGCGTTTGAGGGGTCCAGAGGAGGCCACGGAGATGCTCCAAGGGCTGGAGCCCCTCTGCTCTGGAGCCAGGCTGGGAGAGCTGGGGGTGCTCACCTGGAGAAGGGAAGGCTCCAGGGAGAGCTCAGAGCCCCTTTCAGGGCCTAAAGGGGCTCCAGGAGAGCTGGAGAGGGACTGGGGACAAGGGATGGAGGGACAGGACACAGGGAATGGCTTCCCAGTGCCAGAGGGCAGGGTTAGATGGGGTATTGGGAAGGAATTGTTCCCTGGGAGGGTGGGGAGGCCCTGGCACAGGGGGCCCAGAGCAGCTGTGGCTGCCCCATCCCTGGCAGTGTCCACGGCCAGGTAGGATGGGGCTTGGAGCACCCTGGGATAGTGGGAGGTGTCCCTGACACGGCAGGGAGTGGAAATAGATGAGCTCTAGGGTCCCGCCCAACGCACACCATTCTGGGATTCCATGATTCTATGGTTTCCTCCTTTGGGGGCTGGATTTTATTTGCAGGAGGGGGCATTTGTGATTCAAATACATGAATGTGATGCACTTAGAAGGCCCAACAGGAGACAAGTGATGGCTTCAAGTCATGAGTGGAAACTATCCAGAGCAAAACGGGAAGGGTTAAGTAAAGCTGGTTCCTTTTTGTTCCTTTTTGTGCCTTTTGGGGAACTATGAAAAGAAGTTTCTGTCTCAGGAAGCTGGAGGGATAAGAGGATGGGTGGGTGTAACTCAGTTACATCCTTCTCCAACTCCCAAGTGAGCAGAAGCAGCTGCCACTGGATGCTGATGAAAATGAACAATTAAAGATTGTGAATTGTTTGGAATATTCGACTCACCAGGAGCCATGGACATTCCCATCGGGTGATCTCTCAGCCTTCCCATCTCTGGAGAGCATTCCCTGTTGGTGTGGACAGCACTGACCAGCAGTGCCAGGTGTCCCAGGGATCCTGAGGGTGAATTTGACTGTGACAACATGTGAATAAAGGTCAGAAAAGCCAGAAAACTGCTCGGCTGTGGATTATGAACTCGCCCATCCAGCCTTTCCCGGTGCTGTCATCGGGACACGGAGCACCGAGTGGAACTCCAGGGATTAAGGGAAATGCAGAGGAGAGTGGAAGACTGCTGAAGAGGAGGAGCATCCAGAGCCTTCCCTTCTCACCAGCAGGACAGAGAAAATACTAGGAATGAGCTACTGGCAGCATGAGTGGTGTGAGGCTGAAGCCTTCGGGGTTGTGGAGCACTGGTGCAGCTTTCAGTGTGAGCAGAGGCTGCTGGAGCAGGACAGCCTCCTCTTACAGGTTGGGGATGATCCCTTGTTTTGGCTGGAGGGTAACAGGAGCACCTGGACAGGCAGTGAGGAATGACCCGAGTTGCTGAGCTGGGCAGCTGTGCCAGAGATGTCTTGTTTGGCAAAAGCAATGCCAGGGAATGGATAAAAAGTAGGAGAAAGGAAAGTCTTTGATGTAGGTGGCACTGCCAAGGCCTGACTACAAAAAGGGCTTGTGATGTCCCCATCCTGCCCTGGTGACAGGCTCTTCTGGAGAGCAAATGGGCCAAGTGATGATGGCTGACAGAAGTGTGGGTGTCCTTACTGGGAGCTCAGCTCCAGCATCTCCAGGGAATCCAGCCTGGGGACTGGTGACGGAGCAGCTGCCTGGAAATCTGGGCAATAATCAGAAACCTGTAATTCTGCTAGAATAGGATTTCTGGTTGTTACAAGGGGCATGCTGGGAGAGTGTCAGTAATTATCAAGGTTGCTTCCAGGAATCCTGTGGGATTGTTTTGCAACTCTTTGTTCTGTTGGCCCAAACCCCTGGATATTTTTAAAGCCTCGAACCACAGAGGATGTGTCTGCTTGGAGAAGGTGTGAAAGGCCATGAAGGTACTTGGCTCTGTTCCCGTGGGCCTCACTGAACCATTTCTTTCCATCCACCACATCCCCACGCTGGTTTTGCTGGATCTGAAGGTGCTGAGCACTCTGAGATATGTGACAGCCTCAGAGTGGATGTGGAGTGTGACACACCGAGCAGGGGGACGATGGAGGTGACAGAGCCACCACCACCAGACGTTTCTGTGCCCTTGGTGGCACTGAAGGGAGAAGCAGAACCACCTGGTTGAAGCCTGGTGTGACTTCTTGTTGCAGGAGGCAGAGTTTGGTTTGGTTTAGCAGCTCTAAGAAAAGAAACTTTGCAGCCAAATGTGGATGTGTGAGGAGTGATTCTTGTTTAGCTGGGGCTGAACTTGAGCTCCTCTCATCAATCAACTGTTATTTCCTTTTGTGGAGATTTAAGGATGATCCCTGTCAGAAATTGTGGGTCCAGCTCTGCTCCAGGTTCAGGGGACTGAGCTCAGGCTGGTGCCCAGTGGGTCACACCGGGAGGGTGGGGACCACAGGGACACCAATTAAGGGGTGCCCCTGGTGCTGCTGGTGTCAGAGGCAAGGTGTCCCTGAAATTTTGGAAGAGAACACCTGGCTCACCTGTGTTACAGACTGAAATTAAGTGTCTCTTCCTGTATCTTCTTCTTCCAGAGGGTTTTGGTCCAAGCAACAGGCTCTGCTCCCAAAGGAGCACAGATGCAGCAAATCTCAGTTTCCAGAGTCCAGCAGGTTCCACAACAGGTAACAAACACCTCTGGGGAGAGACACCACGCAGGGACCCCCTCTCAGCAGGTCCCCCGTCCCACATGACTTCTGAAACTGTGCCAGATCTAGAAAAACCTTCATTACAGAGTTGTGGGCTATCAGAGAACTGGGATCACTTTCTCCAGCTCTCTCCTCCTTTCTTAGGCTGATGGCAAAAGGAACTCTCAAGATATTTGAAGTTTAGAAAGAGCCTTTACTGTGTCAGTTGTCTTTCACGTATTTAAAGATTTGATGGATTTGCACATTTGAAGATTTGATGGATGCTTTCAACTGCCATTTAAAAGCATTTATTAAATCAAAGTTAAATTTAAAACAATCTCCTTTGGTAAAGATTTTTTTAGAAGCAAAGTGTTTGGAATTGTTTTTAATTACACAAATAAATTTACTGACTGCACGTGGCTCCACAGAAAGGTTTGGTGCCAGAGAGCCAAGCAAGTGTTTTTATTTATTTGAACTTTGCCTTTTCCAGTCCTTGTTTCCCTAAGAAACATGTGGACGGCGAGTCTGACTCTCTTCATTATTTTCCTTTAGTGATTTTTTATTTGGTTGCTCTGTTTTGGGGGGATCAATATTGACAGAGGGCAACTCCATCCCTCCCAGACCAAAGAGAAAGGGGACTGGGGTGCAGCTGGACACTGCCAGGCTCTCCTCTGAAGGAAAGGCTGCAGCATGAGCTCAGCCCTGTTAGTCAGCACAGAACTAGCCCTGAAACACGTGTGCAGAGGAAACCCAGCTCCATTGTTTCCACTGCTCGTGGAGCAAAGACTTATCTATTTTAATTTGACCTTTGAAAATAAAAACGTCCTTTGGGATTCCTAAGCATGGAGTGTGTGTGGGGGTTTGTTTCATTGTTTTTTCTTATAAAAAGAAAGCCCAAATGCCAAGGTAAGGTTGGAGTTGTTGGAGAGGTGATCTGCAGTTTATTCTGTGGTTCCTGAGCAATCCATAACTTCTTGATGCCTGTTCCAGGTGCAATCCGTGCAGCACGTTTATCCCGCCCAGGTCCAGTATGTGGAAGGAGGAGAAGCTGTTTATACCAATGGAACCATGTAAGAATCTCTCAGAAATGTCCCACTCCCACCTCCAGCCCTTCCCTCCTCACGGGATCCTTCCCCCCCAGCAGTGCCCCACCATGAAAGGAGGAAGAGGAGGAACAGCTGTTTCATGTGTTGTGTTGTGTGTGAGGGTGGTTTCAGCCAGACTCCGGCCTTGGGGGTGTTGTCCTCGTGGAGGGAATGTTCTCCAGGGAATCCTGCTGCATGGAAGGGTCTGGTGTTCCCTGTGCCCAGCACATCGTGTGGTGATGTGGGCAGCTTTAGGAGTGTAACTTTTAGAGGAAGGGGGTGTTGTATGAATTTATAGAATCGAGGAATCCCAGAATGGTTTGAGTTGGAAAGGACCTTAAAGCCCATCTCCTTCCAACCCCCTGCCATGGGCAGGGACACCTCCCAGTACCCCAGGGTGCTCCAAGCCCCGTCCAACCTGGCCTTGGGCGCTTCCAGGGTTGGGGCAGCCACAGCTGCTCTGGGAAACCTGTGCCAGGGCCTCAGCACCCTTAGAGTTTCCTCTTCTTCCTGTCTTCTCTGCCATTTTGGCCCTGCTGCCCCCCGGGGTGCTCTTACCCTTCCTCAATTCCCTCAAGAGCTGCCCTGGCCGTGGCTTTGCGCTCCAGGGCCGACGATCCCGCTCCCACAGCACGGGGCCCCGTTCCGCCGGAGCAAATCCCTCCAGCAGCAGAGGGGTTTTCCCTGAAGCTTGTCCAGCTTTCAGAAAGTGTTGTGCGCGGGGTTACAGCCTCTGCCAGCCGCTCTCCATGTGCCCTCGTGTTCCCTGACAGACGAGCCGCCTACTCCTACAACACCGAGGCGCAGATTTACGCTGCCGGCGGCGCCGCGTCCTATTTCGAAGCGCAGGGAGGTGGAGCTCAGGTGACTACAGCGGCATCCTCTCCTACAGCCATTCCCTCTCACAACATGGTGGGCATCACCATGGACATTGGGGGAAGTCAGATCCTCTCCGGCTCGGGAGCCTATCTCATTCATGGGGGGCTGGAAAACTCTAGACATTCTCTGTCACACACCTCACGCTCCTCTCCAGCAACGGTATGTAGCCCTGCAGGTGTCGCAGCTCGGGGGCCAGGAATTATGCCAAGGGAACTGAAAAAAAAGCCTGCAGAAAATAAAACTTCCTGTCGTTATCACTGTTTATGTCTATAACGTGCCATGAGTGCAAGGGAGAGAATAGACACTGGTGTAGTACACTTGTTTTTCAGTCGGGGTTTGGAATGTCACTCTTGCTCAGCAGGTCCCCAGTGGATCACTGAAATTATGCAGCGTAAGAGAAAATTCTCTGGGGTTTTGGGGGTTTTTTTCTCCCAAGAAAGACATTTTGGCTCTCAGAGATTTGTCTGTATTTACGTTTTCTAATGAGTCTAACATCTCAACATGGAGCTTGCTTACCCAAAATACTGGAATATATTTTTCACTATGAAGAGTCTTGAAAAATCCTTTATTAACCCAGTGGATAATTAGCACACAAGTTCTGTCAAGCTGATCATGCACAAGTGCGCAGTGATCAAAAAGTCTTTGCATAAATGTCTCCTACACCATTGTGTATTCTGCCCCTGCCATATGTTTAGAGAATGTATTTTAGGGATGATACTGATCAAATAGAAGTGCTTTAAAGTTCTAATTTTTTAAAAATCATGTCACTCCAGCTCTCAGTTGAGGTGCCAGGTGCTGGAAGCACAGCTGTACAGCTGTGTGGGACTGAAGGGTTACAGCTATCCACTCAAAACAGCTTTTTTTTCAGTTAAAATCTATCAGGACTTTGATTTTGGGAATCTCCCAGCCTTTAGCAGCTGCCAGGAGTGGTTGGAGCTCATTTCCTGGGACACTGCTCACCTCCCTCTCCAGACTTATGTGTGTTTATACATTGGTATATAAATATAAATACAATGTAGGTGTAATTCAGTGTGCGTAGCCAGAATTTAAAATGTGAGCAGCATCACCGGGGAGAAAAACAGGAGCTGTTGCTACTGAGGAATCTTGAAAATCTGGCCGGTTAAGTTGTGCTTTCTTTTCCTACTGAGTTTTAGAAAATAAGCTTTATGTTTTTTGAATCTTTGTGCCTTGAAAGGTTGGTTTGATGCTGTAGTAAATGTGCTCTGTCTGGGGTAGACGTAGGGGCAAAGCCCTTAGTTTGGATGAAGAGAAAATGACAGATGCTGGGTTAGCTGGGGTTCTGTTCTTGGGTGAGAATTGTGTGTGTATGTGTGTATTTTATCTGTTCATAGCTAAAAATTAGCATTGGACCATTTGATTTTTGCTCAGACTTGTTATTGGGAAGCATCACCTGTGTGGGACCGCATCTTGCAAAGCTGCACAACTTCACTCTTGGATTTTGGAGGGGTTTTTGTTGTTTGGGTGGGGTTTTTTTAATTTCCATGGTGATGAGCACAATAGAAAAAGCCCAAGTAGAAAATGTGTCAACAGAAATGTCCCATGAACAGACTTAGTTTGTGATTAACTCACGAGATACGGTTGTTCAGTAAAAAAAAAAAAGAATTTAGACAACGACCTTTATGAAAAAGCATCTGAGATAAATTCGCTCTGTTGTATGTAGGAATGAACCTTCTGAAGGAGTTTTAACACAAAATTTCTGAGGAAGGGCTGAAGAGGGTGGCAAAGAGCCTGGCAGAGAGTCCAGGGACGTTCTGTGTGTGGCTTCCAGTCCTTCCAGCACAGGCCAGAGTCAGACGGGGATAGAGCAGAGCCATAACTGCTTGGAATTTCACAGAATCATGGGGTCATTTGGTTTGGGACCTTAAAGCCCATCCAGTCCCACCCCCTGCCATGGGCAGGGACACCTCCCACTATCCCAGGGTGCTCCAAGCCCCGTCCAACCTGGCCTTGGACACTTCCAGGGATGGGGCAGCCACAGCTGCTCTGGACACCCATAGTAAAGGATGGGCAACTTAAGGAGAACAGGGACTGAATCAAATCAGGAACATTATCTTCTGTTGCAATGTCCAGCCTAAAAAGAGAATGGAAAAGGCCAGAGGGGCTGTAATCCTGGCAAAACACGGTGGGGCAGGGTGAGGAGCTTTGTGGGAGGAAGGGAAAGCAGAGCTCGTGCAGGTGCAGCCACGGAAGCCCAAGTGTTTGCCCTGGCCTTGGGGTGCAGTGCAGGGGCATGGACACCAAGGTGGGCAGTGATGGGAGGGCTGGGCAGTGTGACAGGCTGTGCCTGGGAATGGGGAAGGAGAGAGATTTGGAAGTGTTGGGGACGTGGGCAAGAGCTGGCACTGAGACCTCGAGAGCAAGGAGGGCATCTCCGGAGGAGAATGAGAACAAGGGAGTGCTTCAGGATTAGCAATGGCCCAAGAGCTGCCTCAGGAGATTGAGAGATGTTTGGTAAAAATTGTGTGTGCACTGAAGAAAAATCTTCAAGCACTTAAAGAAACCTGTGTTCCATATCTGCTGGAATAACAACGTTCTGCTCCATCAGATGGGCTGAAACAGCACAAGGAACAGTCCCTCTCAATATCTGTGCCAACACGGCACTATATTAATCTTCATCTAAATTAGTCTGGACCAAGAGAGGAAATCCTTGAGACCTCCCATAAGTGGCTCCTCACAGCTCCTCACCTTCCTGCAGGGCTATTTAAGAGCTTTTAGTCTTTTCCCTGTCATATTTTCTCTGCAGATGCAAGGTTTGTATGGGACACTTGCCAACAGCAAAAGGCCAGGCAGTATTTCTGTGCTTGCCTAAGAGTTGCTCAACCAGGCCCTGCTCCTGGAGCAGAGGAAGGAAATGGGGTCTCCCTCTAACACTGACTCATTTCCTGAGGGCTGTGTCAGCACTCAGGCTTTGGTTCCTCCTGGTCCATCTCAGTGTGTGAGGCAGCGTTCTCAAAAACCCCACGAGTCTGAGACTGCCCCTGCTTTGAATCCAGTGACAACACCTCGAGAAGTGCCACAGTGGTTCCACTTTGGGGTGGACACCAAGGGACGTGTGTCACCTCCAGACCTGAGTGTGGCTCAGGGGCTTTGGTTGGTGGGTGTCACCTCAGAAGTTGGGTCTGATTTGTTGTGCTCTCCCCTGCTCCTGACAGAGCTTGGGTTTGTGAGTGGCCGGGTTTATCCCCACCTTTATCCCCACGAGTCAGTGCAGGCTGTGAATGTGGGAAGGAGGCCGTGGAGGGATCATGTGCAGGTGCTTTGTGCTCGTGCCTGCGGAGGAGACTCGTGTTAGACGAGGGCAGATGCTGGAGGGAGCTGCTGGCTGCAGGCTCTGTGTGTGCTGCCCTGCCCTGCCCTGCCCTGCCGGCACTGACAGCTCACACATCTGAGAACATCTAGTGCAGAGAAACAGGTTCTGCTCCTGCCAGCCCCTTAATATGGGGCTGTGGGGATTTATTTTTTCTTTTCTTTCTCACTCGCAAAAAAGCTTGAGGAGGAGCACTGGAGGTGTGGGACCAGCAGCCACCTACTGAGGTTCTGCTGAGTTTCCCAGAGATCGCCAAGAGATTCTGCCCCAGTAGCAGAAAGGAGAAGGCAAGAAAGGTCCAGGAGAGGGTGAAGACACAAGGCAGCAGCCGCAGCTGGGCTGAAGGTGGAACAGAAGCCAGACAGAGGGAGAAGGGAACCCCTCAGGGGCCAGAAGGCCTCACCTTGGCTCCTCTCAGACCCATAAAAACAAGCACAGGTGGCATCAAAATGATGGTTGTAAATCAAGGAAAAACTTTCCAAACAATATTAGGAGGGTAACATAAAGGCACGTATTTGATGAAAGCTCT
Source organism: Atrichornis clamosus (assembly GCA_013400975.1). Classification (NCBI taxonomy): domain Eukaryota; kingdom Metazoa; phylum Chordata; class Aves; order Passeriformes; family Menuridae; genus Atrichornis; species Atrichornis clamosus. The sequence goes on along the minus strand of WBMZ01009663.1, from coordinate 34,488 downwards.
CAGGTGCACAGACCAAGGTAATGTGCACACCCGGTATCAGATTCTCACAATTTTTATAAGTTTAACTGTTTAGCATATTCCAGTAAACTCATCCAATAGGAGCTTTGGATCTGCCCCACTGGGGTTTTTCCAAGGGTTTCTGCCCTGCTTCTTGTTATGTCTATGAAGTTTGGTGGAAAACAAGGTTAAAAAGTCCTTGTTAAAAAATTCCTTTCCTTGGACAAAGACAAAATGTGTAGCAAAAATGTGAGAACGTTTAACTCTTGTTCTAAAATGTCAGAGACGTGAGAAATAAGTGAGAAAGTGCTAGAAACCACACAGCTACATGTACTAAAAATCTGCAAAGCTACAAATGTATAAAAATCCAAAAATCTTCAGGCATCCCAGATGTGCCATCCTGTCTTCTGGGGAAGAACTCACTCAGTTGAAACCTGGCTTTTCCCTTCAGAGTCCCTTTGCAGTTCTCAGCATCAGAGAGCCCTTATCCACTCCGGCTTTTGCACTCTCCTTGCACCCCAGCTTTATTTAGTTGTTTTAGTTTTTTGACAAAATATTAAGAGGTGATAATCACCAAGTCATTACTGCCAGCTCTCCTTGAAAGGTCTGGGTAAAACTGCGGCAAATCTTTGCCCCACCGCAGTGCATCTGTCTGGTGATGGTTTGGTCTCAGCAGGAAGGGAAAAGGAGAAGGAAAATTGCTTTTTTACAAATGGGCAGCTCTTTTAGAGGAAGATAAACCCCCCCTGGCCTCTCTCTGTCACCCCCTGGGGATTCCTGCTGTGTGTCCATTTGCATGTCAGCCTCTGCAGCTCCATCCACACGGACTGTGCTCATCTGTTCGCCTCTTCTTCACAAGCTTGTTGATATAAAGCATTAATCATTCAAATATTAATAAAGAAATAATAATCCTGGCTGTTGCTAACTATCTGATTTCCTTTCTTTTTCTTTTTTTTTCCCCTTTTTTTTTTTTTCTCTCCTGTGCACATTTTCTTTAGCTTGAAATGGCGATTGAAAACCTACAAAAAAATGAAGGGATAACATCACACAAAAGCAGTTTGCTCAACAGCCATGTAAGTTACAATCAGAATTTACAACCTTTTCCCTGCTTTGGTAGGAGAATTATTTGTAGCCCTTTGGTGTATTCAACAGCACGAGTCACTCAAGGCAGCCTGTGATGGAGCTGTGCTGCCCAAAACAGCCCATTCCCAAGGAAAGAGAGTCTGCAAAAAGTGCCATGATGATAATGTTTGCTGCTGAGATGCTCTGGAGTCTGTTAACTGCCTCTGCCCTGTGTTTATTTATTTCATCTGCCTTGCAATGGAAATTGCTGGCGATTAGATAAACACATTTGAGGAAATCCTTTCCTTTCACTGGAACTGAAAAATGGCTGGAAAATGACTTGTAAATCTACAGCGATGGCTTGGTGTGAATTGTGGCAGATGCCCCTCAGCCAGCACGGACCAAAAGCCTGTCAATGCCTTTTTCCCCCTCTCTCTGTGCCTCAGAAGGGCCATTCCTGTCACAGCGCTGCTCTAAATCCACATGCTGGCCCTCTCTCCTCGCACTGTGCCAACAATTCCCCTGCTTTCTGTGATATTCCCACTGTGCTCCTGGTGTGTGGCTCCCATGCAGTAACACTGAGGGCTGAGCACGTGCTTGGGCGAGATTGGAAGGGTTTGGTTCAGGTCATGTTGAAGTCCCTGGACTTGCCCTGACTTCCCTGTGTTGGGATTCAGCTCGAGCATGTTCTGCACCCCGAAACTGTGGTGCACAAAGCGGTGCTTCTTTATTCTAACAGATTTCCTCTGGCTTTGTATTTGGGGGCAGGCTTGTTGTCATTCTTAGGTCCCGCAAAAAAAAAAAAAAAAAAATTAAAAAAATCTTTGGCTTCTTCACCGTAGAGAAATAGGCTGAGAAAGCAAAAGGAAAAGCAAAAGGAATATTGAACCAGTCTGATTCCCTTGAGATGGTGTCACACTCCAGGCCAGGGCTCCTGGGTGAGCTCAATCCTTACTTCAGCTGGTGAAAAGTGAAGGTTTCTGGCTGTAGTTGAGGAAATAGAAACCTGCAGGGTCAGGCTGGTGGCTCCTGTTCTGAGCATCTCCCTGCATTCCTCCCATCCCAGGCTGTGCCAGGCTCCCACGTCCCAGTGCTGCACAAGGATCATGTTGCTCTGCAGGATTTTGCTTCCTCTTCAAGAACAAGGAGGTTTGAAAAAATTCAGGAAAAGGGCAGAGGAAAGAAAGCAAAAGATAGAAAAGAGCTTTCACCTGACCACAGGCTGTGCAGGGTGGAGTTGGGGCCTGATCCAGCCCCTGGTCAGATCTTCCCCACCCTTGTCTTGCAGGGTAGAGATGCAGAACTGAATGTCCCTGGGTTTAGGCCATGGTTCACATGGTTTGGCATAAGGTTTAAGTACTCTTACAAGCTCTAAAGCAAACAGACTCCTTCCTGAGTATGTGTGGACACATCCACTCTCAGCTGGACCTGCTGAAGGTGCTGGTCCAGACACAAGGTGCTGATCCTGGGCAATTCCAGGGCTGGGATGGGCCATTGCCTCCGGCAGGACGCCGACCCTGAGCTGAGGAGTCCTACAGGGTCCTTGCTGTCCCATGGAGCCCCATTGCCCTTGCTCTGCTTTCCCAGGGCACGGAGAGAGGTCTGTGGGCACGTGGGAACAACGAGAGGCGTGAGCAGTGGCTGCAGGGAGCACAGCACCCTGAGGAGCCAGGCCAGGCAGGCAGCTCCAGAGCTGGAGGAATTTCGGTGCCGTTGCCCAGGGAGGCTCTGCAGCCTCTGCCTGGGGAGGTTCCTGGGACTGCCTGGAGTGGGGGACCTGAGCCCCCATGGAAGTGAGCCCAAATTTGAGCAGGAAGCTGGACTGGAATGGTTTGGGTTGGAAGAAACCTTAAAGCCCATCTCATTCCAAGCCCCTGCCCCAGGCAGGGACACCTTCCACTAGACCAGGGTGCTCAGAGCTCAGTCCAGCCCAGCCTTGGATGTTCCAGGGATGGGGCAGCCACCATGGAGAGACTGGAGGTGGCCAGAGCCGGCTCCCCGTGCAGGGGGTGGGACATCCCAGAGAGCAGCAGCACTGACCCTGCCCCAGCACCAGTGGCACAAAGGTTTCTGCTCTCCTGGATGCCTCAGTTCTCACCTCCTCGTGGTAAAGAACAAAACCAAAACACCAGACAGAGCATTGCCCATCCCAAATTCCCCTTGGCTGACACACAAGACTGTCAGGCTTGTGCTGCTGAGGGAAGCAGCAGGTGGCTGTGATTTGTCAAGGCTGAAAGCAAATTCCAGCTCGACAAAAGCAAGAGGAAATGGGGAGATGATGCTAATTGCACTTAGTTATGGCTTAATTGCTTTGAGTCTTAAGGTTGCAGAGCTTTTCATTGTGTTCTTGTCCCTCGTTTTAAATTGGGCATTTTGCAAATGTGTAATTTCTTGGGATAATGGTTTGTTTTGTTACTGTCAGCAGATGGTTCATGCCAGGAATCTTCGGGGTTTTAAAAAAAAAAAAAAAAGGACAATTAAAGGTATCTCAGTCAAGAGGCAACTTTTACATGATGCCATTTAACCAAAATCAATGTGATTTGAATTTAATTTTGAAGCAAATTTAATTGGGCTTCAAAAACTCTCTGAGAGGTTATTTATGTGCACTTGAAATATCAAATGTGGAAGGTGAGGCCCCTGCCGATCCCCAGTGACACAGGGTGGTTCTGATGAAATCGTGTCCCTGTGTGACTGGAGCTGAGATCCCTCTGCTCAGAGTGTGGCAGAGGCCCTGGGTCGGAGGATTATTTCTTTGCCAATTATGAACTTGCAGATGATTCAAAGAAATTGGAGAAAAATTACTGCAATTTTTGTACACGAGTGCCTGAAGTTGGAGGATTTGGATGCTGTAACCTGCCTGTGGCTCTGGGATATCCACAGTAGGAGTTGGGGGGAAATGTACTTTTTTTTTCCTCATTGTCTACAAAATGAAATACCAAAAAGCCACAAAATAAACCCCAGAAAACCCCCCACTGGAATTCTTTCCTGTGAGTGAATGTCTCCATCTCCTCTCTGAGCTCCACTGAGTGGGGACTTAGGGACCTGCTGCTCCAAGTCCCAGCTAAAAACACCTTAAATATGAACCACAAATGTGGATCTTCACTGGTTTCTTTTTTATATTTCATAGAAGTGGCCACAGGAAAACTTCTCCAGACCTGGACCTTCTAAAAAACCCACAGGGGTTTTATTTTCTCAGCCAGCCCCACGTGTGGTTTTTCCCATCCTTAAGGAGCCACCCTTGGATAGAACAAGGATGAGGTTTTTGCTAAAAAGTGTTTTTTGCGAAGGAAACCAAACAGTAGAAATAAGGTAGAAATGAAAATTAAATGTTCCCCTGTAGTGCCTATAACAAACCCAGCAGCATATGGCTGCAGAGTGGTTTTATTGGAACCTGATCATGGCACAAACAGAAATCAAACTGGAGAACATCTTATTGTCACAACTGAGCAAAATTCAGAGAGCAAACAGAATAAGGGATACAAATGGATAGAGTCTTTAATTTTCTCATTTTAAGTGCCCAATCTGTTATTACCAGTGCAGGAAGAGCAAAAATCATGTTTGGAAAATTATTTGTGTTCTGACAGATTTCTGTTTCAAGCTCTTTTGTGCGTTTCATAATAAATTTCTAATTCAATAGTGGGAGTTCATATTGTGAAACTCTGTAATGTTTAAAGGAATATAAAAAGACACTAGCAGGAAAAAGAAGCTGGGAGATGAAGGGAATCTTCTAGAAATATCAGGGATTAGAATAAAAATGCCCAGGATCAAATTTAAATGAGAGGGTTTTACCTGTAGCTGAATTTTCCATAGTAATATGAAACTTTTATATTTTTTTTAAGGCTTAAGGCTTAAGATTTAGGAAATAAATAGCTGGTGTACATTCAGTATCTTCTATAGGATAAATAAAATATATGCTTTAAAATTTTGAAAGAAGCTTAAGCAATAATCTTTTAAATATAGGGGTTGGGCTAAAATTAACACAGATGTGGACAACTGAAAAACTGAATTCCTGCTGGTCTTTTATATCAAAATCACTGGGGCCCACTTTTATTAGAGAGAACTGAATGGCTGGGAGAGGCTCAGGGCTACAGAATTTTGGGGGTTTCCAGGGATGTCTCTTCTGCAGATGAGAGCACTAAGGATTATGATGGATCATTAGGTCAGAATGGTCTTTGTCTGTGGAAGATCACCTTGGCGAGTGTCTTGGGTGATGTGGAACTGGGGAAAGGTGGGAGGCTGACAAGTGGCTCCATGGAAAGCAGGACAGAGGGAAAAATGGCCAGGAGGTTTTTCTTCTTCCAGCTGTGGCAGCCCCTGGTCTGCTCCAAAGGCCACCAGAACTGATGGGTGCAGTCGTGGGAACTTGTGGTTGGATTGGGATCAAACCCAGCTCATGAATCACAGAATCCCAGGATGGTTTGGGTTGGAAGGGACCTTAAAGCTCATCCAGTCCCACCCCTGCCCAGGGACACCTTCCACTATCCCAGGGTGCTCCAAGCCCCATCCAACCTGGCCTTGGACACTGCCAGGGATGGGGCAACCACAGCTGCTCTGGGTGACCTGTGCCAGGGCCTCCCCACCCTCACAGGGAACAATTCCTTCCCAATATCCCATCTAACCCTGCCCTCTGGCACTGGGAAGCCATTCCCTGTGTCCTGTCCCTCCATCCCTTGTCCCAAGGCCCTCTCCAGCTCTCCTGGAGCCCCTTAGGCCCTGGAAGGGGCTCTGAGCTCTCCCTCGAGCCTTCTCTTCTCCAGGCTGAATGAAATGGTTTTAACTGTACAGCTTTAACTGCACAGGTTTGGATGCAGCTCACTTTGTGTAGCAGCAGGTTAAATTTGGATCTGTGAATGAGCCCCACAGAACACAGACCCAGGGTGCTGAAAAGCCTTTGTGTGAGAGCAGGGTGGGAGCTGAAATACAGGAACTGAAAAGAGCTCGGTGCAGTGAGACGTCAGAGATGTCACCACACAGCTCAAGTTGTATTTTCACAGAGTTATTGATATAAAACTCCAGCCTCGTGGTGAATTGGGAGCCTGAAGTTTCACCAAGAGAAAATGGGAGAAAAAAAGAGGGATACTGGAGTGGGAGTGGAGAGGATTTGAGCGTGGGTCAAATTGTCATATCCCTTATTTCTAGACTAAGAAATGCATTGTGCTTAATTCCAATATGTGCTTGGGCTACCAGCTGTATGGAGATGCTGTGGCTGATATTTGGGCATCCATCACCTGGGTCTGTTTTGCCCTGGTCTGGTGGGAATGCAGCTGGCTCTGGTGGAGCCTCCCATGCACACAGGGATGGAGGTCTTGGAGAGGCAAGCCTGGAAAACATTAATCCCAGACATCCCTCATGACAATGAGAGGGCTCTCACCAACGCTGCTGGTATCAGGCCGTTTGTACATCCGGTTCCTTCCGAAATTCACATCATGTAACACTTATTTTATGGATGCTGAAGTCATTTAGTCAATTAAAGGAGATCGGGAGCTTTGAGTTGGAATTCCTGTGCCGACACTGTGTGCTGGACCTGCCCTTTCAGACTACCTAGGTATAAATAATTTATATTAATTGCAAATTTTAATCAACAGCGGTGTCAGAAGTTCAGACAGTAAATTTATCAAAATAGATGGATTCCCTCAGATTTTTAAGGTTGCTTTGGCAACCGTTAATTTTATTGTTAAGGGAGCCGTTGCAGACATGCCAATCTTCAAATTAATAAAGACCTTGCTTCACTTTGCTTCCCCTAAAATTTATTCCTCTTAGGCAGTATCTTGAGATCTTTTTCTCTTGGAAAACGTGAGTTCTTACAGCTTTATTTTGGCTCTGCAGGAATTCATCCGACTCCAAGGTGGACACTGAGGTGTTTTAATGGAAAATCTGACAGTGTTTTTTTGTTTGGGTTGTTACCTTTGGGCTGGGGGCGCTTTTTTGCCGTCATGAAAAGTAATATAAAGTTTTATAAATGATGTAAATTAACTTGTACGAATTAACTACTCAGCACTCAGTCCTCTTGAGCTCCCAAACCCGACGGGCTCTCCGGACGTTTAAGCGCTGACCCCGCTGGACGTTCCAGCCCTCTTTAGACTTCCATGTCCTTTGTCTTTCCATGCCTGAAGCTGCAGTGGCTGCTGGATAACTACGAGACGGCGGAGGGCGTGAGCCTCCCCAGGAGCTCCCTCTACAACCATTACCTGAGGCACTGCCAGGAGCACAAACTGGATCCGGTGAACGCCGCTTCCTTCGGGAAACTGATCCGCTCCGTGTTCATGGGGCTGAGGACTCGGCGCCTGGGAACCAGGTGGGTGGGAATCCACCTTTAAATAAACCAAAAAACAACCCTCCCGCAGCTTCTCCCCTGTACTGAAAACCTCCTGAGCACCTTTAGGAGGTGCAGGTCTTTCTTCCGAGATCCGCGGAAACAACTGACCGTGATCCGGTGGGAAAATGTAGTTTATTTGGACTTAAGCTTCTTCTCATCCCATTAGGAACCTGAGGGAATGGCTGGAGCTGTGTCCGGGGAGGTTTAGGTTGGACATTAGGGAAAGGTTCTTCCCCCAGAGGGTGCTGGGCACTGCCCAGGCTCCCCAGGGAATGGGCACGGCCCCAAGGCTGCCAGAGCTCCAGGAGCGTTTGGCCAACGCTCCCAGGGATGCACCGGGTGGGGGGGGTTGTTGGGGTGTCTGTGCAGGGCCTTGATGATCCTTGTGGGTCTCTTCCAGCTCAGGATATCTTGGGATCCTGTATTGTCTGAAAATGGTGAGGTAGCTCATCCTCACAATTTGCCACTGTCACCTGCAGAGCCCAAAATTCCGGTTCAGTGGAGCCATTTCTCCCTTTGGATCCAGTGAAAATCCTCCATGCCAGCACCTGTGCCCTCAGCTTTGATGCTGTAAACTTGTAAATTGTTTGTTTCTGCACTACCCAAAGCATCAGGCTGAGTCTTGCAAGAGGATTTTTTCTTCTAAACCATCAAAGATCTGTATGATGTTACAAGAAAAGTGTAACGTGATAAAATAAACTCCTGTAATTACAGATGCTCCTTCAAGGGAGCATCCAAAGCTTCTGCACAGCTGAGTGTGCACATTTTCCCAGCTTATAATATTAAAAAAGTAGGTAATATACTGCCTATAAAAAAGTCATTGCTCTGATTGTTTAAGATTTTATAATAAAATTCAAGCTTAGCTATCTGGGCTTTTTAAATGAGAACAAAACCAGATGTGTCCAGGGCATTCCACAGCTGGATTGTGGAGGTGACAGTCCTAGGGGAGCATTTGGATTTCTGCAGATTGGGTTGAGTGCAAGAGCTCTGAAGTAATTTCTTTAGAGGAGAGAAATTCTTTAATCCCATCAAGGATTAAAGAATAAACAAGCGAGCAAAAAACCCACTCAAAATTGCAAATGTGCAGGCTGGGAAGGAGACAGTGAGCCTCAATAAGTATGGAAAGAGCTGACCTCCATTATTTTATTACTCATTATAGTTTTAGATTATAAATGTTATTTAATTTGCAGGCACTTAAAATCACTTAGGACGGGGCTGAACATGTGTGTGTAAACCCCTTTGGTGCAGTGACAAAGACCCAACAATTCAACTGGGCCCTTGAAAAGACCAAATTTCCCCAACAAAAGAAGAACCCAATTTGATAAATACCCCTCTCTTCCATTTCTCTAAGTAATTCTCCGGTGGGAAGCACCCTTGGATTTAAGGTGCCTCCAGTCCCTGTTTTGGTGACGCAGCAAATGAAATTTAAGCCTCCTCACTATGGGCTCTGGAGATGCTGTTGGTGCTTCCCTGGTTTGTTCTCCTCTCCCTCTGAGGACTCCATTCACCCATCCCTAGGGACAAAGTGGCCAAAGCCAATTTGGACACACTGCCCTCATGTGCCCGTGGCTGCAGAACTGTCCCTGCTCCCATTGAGACCAAAAAATTGCAGTTTGCTTTGAAAACTTTATCCGACACATCTCTCTATAATGTGATGGAATCACACCCTCCTAAGGAGCATCGCAGCAGCGAAAGGGAAAGAATTCCAGCCCCTTGTGCTTGAAGAAAGCTTTCAGTTTTTACAAAATCTACAAAAATGAGCAGCTCCAAGGACAAAACCACATCAAAGGCTGTTGCCATTGCTGTGAAAGTGCTGGCAACAGAAAGACATTTTTCTTTTCGTAGTGGGCTATTCAGTCAGGCTCATTTTGTCCAAGCCTAGATAAAAATGGCAGCTGGTTTTCACGGGAAAAAACCCAAATCTTTAAACCCTAATCAAATAGCAGAGTGTCCCCTGTGGTCTTTTCTGTCACTCTGTTTAATAACACTTTGTATTGTTAACAGTTGCCTCCCCTTCCCCAGTTACCATGGGTTACTGAGAACAAACCTGGCTGGGTTTAGATGTGGATGGCACTGAGCTTGGGGGGGTTTACATTTTTTAGGGAATGCTGGCATTCGTTAGTTCATCCCTTCAGCCACCCCGCGCCTGGCAGTGAGCTGACGTGTGCTGCAAGAAATGGGGTGTGTTGTCCAAGCAGGCAGGGCCACAGTGCCCCTTGCCCTGACAAAACTTAGGAGTCTCAGCGTTGATCTTTTCAGGGGAAACTCCAAATATCACTATTATGGGATCCGCCTGAAGCCGGAGTCGCCGCTGAACCGTCTGCAGGAGGACACCCAGTACATGGCCATGAGGCAGCAGCCCATCCACCAGAAGCAAAGGTTGGTGCTCCCAGCTCCTTCCCAGCCTCCCATCCTGGGATTTGGCTCCTCGTGGGAAGGTCAAACCAAGCGTTGCTGAAGTGCCAGAGCTGAGCTGGGGAAGGGAGGCTGCTCTGAGCAGTGGAAGGGTCCAAAAACTATTCCAGAGTATTTCCAGTTGATGCCTCATCCCTGGAAATATTCAAGGCCAGGTTGGATGAGACTTTGAGCAACCTGGTCTAGTGAAAGATGTCCCTGCTCACTGCACTGGGTTTGGACTATGCGGCCTTTAAAGGCCTTTTCCAACCCCAATTCCTCTGGAATTCCATGGAATGGCATTTATCTGCCTATTCCGATTGCCAGTGGCATATTCCACCCTGTGTGCCACCTTCCACAGCCTCCCTGTAGCCAAACTGGCTTAGGATCTCAGCTATGGAGATGTTGGTGCCAAATCAGTGTAAAGGACTTGGGGGCTTGTGATGTATTTGGGTGAATTTTGGGTTTTGTTTGTTTGGGGGTTTTTTTTGTGCAAAAGTGCTTAAATAGTGCCATGTTTAGTCTTTTGTCTGAGTAATTTTAAGGATAAAATGTGTAGTGGAATTTGGAATTGCCTCCTGGAAGCATGGTCACTTCTGGGTTTTGCTGAGGTGGAGAAGGAGCAGAAGAATTTATTTCTTAGCTCCCAAACAGAAAGTGAATGCAAAAGTCAGCACCCGAGACAGAGCCTGCTCTGGAACCCACACCAGCTCTGCTTCCCTTGTTTTATTTTTTGGTGTCACCAAACTTCTTAACCCCTTTAATTCTGCCTTGGGGAAACTTTTCAAAAGGAGCTTCTCGTTTCCCCCTGCTCATTTCCCCCCTACTTGAGCCCACGACACAAAAGATCAGCCCTCAACAGGTGGGCCTTGAGCGTAACCTCGAGTGCCAACCACTCCATGAGCTCACAGGGCTGTTGTAAATAACTCTACGTGTTTCTTGTGCCTCTGCGGGTCCTAACCCATCCTAATTCTGCGGGATTTTAGGTACAGAGCAGCCCAGAAGATGGATGGCATGGCAGAGAGTGCATCCAACAGCAACCCCCACACCACGCCAGAGCAGTCGGTGGCTGCCCAGAGCCAGCACCATCAGCAGTTCATAGGTGAGGAGACTGCTTTGATGGTTTGTTATCCCACTTCTAGGATTTGGGCTCTAAGGGGAAGGAAGGTCTTATCCAGAAAGTCCTGACTGTTCTGCATTTGTTTGCTTTCCTGGTAAATCTACAGTGTTATATATTTTTTCAAAAATATATATTTTATATATAATAGGTGTTCTCAAAGCTTTTGTAGCATCACACGTGCTAAGTTTATCTGCTGACTCCTGTCCCCCCTGGAAGGTTTTTCCCTTGAGCCAACTCTGTTGGTTCCCTCAGAGCATGTTTTTAGTCCATCAGGTTTTATCCAAATTTCATGGAAGAGTGGAGGTCCTGCCAAGCCTTGCCAGAGGGAGAAAAGCAAATTTCTTCCTTGCCAAGGCTGCAGTAGGGAGCTGAGTGGAGATGATCCATATGGACTTTCCTGTGGGACAGACCCTCTGGATTTGCTGGTCCTGGATCTATCACCTGTCTCCATCACCTCCAGCTGAGGCAGCAATTCAGCTCTGTCAGCTCCTGACACCTCTGCTGCCCAATTTTATTCCCCTTTGTACTCTCAAAACACCAGAGGGACGTTTTTAAGGCTTTGGAGAAAATCTAATGGAAGCGTGGCGGATGAGGAGAATGTTTTCTTGTTTCTTTCATTCCAAAGAGCAAGAAAACATTTTCCTTTCCACACTGAATCGACAGGGCTGTGGCTGTTTGCTTTTTCCCAGTATAACAGCATGAATCAGGGAAAGGATTACATTGTCAGCCTCATTTTCCAGCTGGAGCATGAGACAGCCCCCAGTGACAGCAGCCCCTTGTGCTCACCTGTAGTCTGAGTTTTCCTGGCCCTCACCATCTCTCCCAATCTGTTTTTTTCCCAGATGTAACCCATGTCTTTCCCGAGTTCCCAGCCCCTGATTTAGGTAACGTCCTCTTGCAGGAAGGCTTCACCCTGAACGACGTGAAAACTCTGCAGATCCTCTACAGGAGACACTGTGAGGTGATTATTTGGAATATTGCTTGGTGCTGGCTTGTAGTTGGTTTATTAATTGACATGGGGCATAATTCATGTGACCATCTCATCTCCCACTCTAAGGATAAGCTAGGGTGTAATTGGGAATGCTTGATTTGCTGGGAATTACAGCTCAAATACCGTGCTTTATGTGATTCTTTTCCATCGTGTGACCTGTTTTATGTTGTGTTGGTCACTAAAACAATGCCAATTCCGATATTTTCCCTGTGAATTTTTTACTGTCGGTGGCAGCACTTGAGCTGTGTGCTGACACCGTGGCGTCCTTTGTTGTCAGGCGACTTTGGACGTTGTGATGAACCTCCAGTTCCACTACATCGAGAAGCTGTGGCAATCCTTCTGGAGTCCCAAGGCACCCCCTAGTGATGGCCCCACTGCTCTGCCTTCCAGGTACTCCCCGGCCTTCCACGAGCCCTCTGAGCTCCATTCCTTGGTGATATTTTTCCTTTCAAAGAGGCATGAAGTGTTTTCGGGCTTTTTGAGTGATTTGGAGAATTTGGAAGTGTTTTTGCTGCCCTGCAGAGTCGTGACACAGAGCGTGTTTAATATCCTAACACAAAGTTCAGAGCTCTGAGGGAAGGGTCTGCCCTGATTGTACAATTATGGGGTCACTGAGGTTGGAAAAGCCCTCCAAGATCATGGAGTCCATCCCTTAACCCAACACTGTTACATCAACACTCAGCTGTGTCCCCAAGTGTCACATCCACAGGTTTCTTTAACAATTCCAGGGAGGTGACTCCACCACTGCCCTGCACAGCCTGTTCCAGTGCCTGACCACTCTTTCAGTGAGGAAATTTTCCCTAATCTCCAATCTAAACCTCCCCGGGGGCAATTTGAGGCTGTTCCCTCTCCTCCCGAGGCTGGACATCCCTGTCCCTTGCACCTCCTGTAGCAGAGGAGGGGATGCTGCTTTCCCAAGTGCTCATCAGGAGCAGACAGTGATGATTCCCTGCCTTGAATCAGTTCCAGCCTCTGGCTCTGAGGTTTTAGGGACTCTCTGAGGTTTTAGGGACATCCAGGCTGACTCTGTGCCTTGTCTGGCCACCCAGATCTGTCAGTGTTTTAAGGCAGATCATGGCAAACAAAGCTACTTCAATCATTTCACTCCTGCCTGGCTAATTGCTGTGCCTTTTCCTCATCCTTTATGCATTGGGAGTTGCTGCCAGGGGAATGGAAATAAGTGAAAACAGAGAAAATTGAGAAAGTGAAGGTTTCTTCTTAAAATTTCTGTCCCAAATCTGTCCACATCTACTGATGCTGTAACAACTTCCAATACAGGCATTTTCTATTCAGAAGAAAAATGATAAAACGTTGAGTAATAAGCAAAAAAACCCACAAAAATCAGTAGAATGTGGCCCTGTAGATGTTGCCCAATGGACCTTTTCCTGCAAGGAGTCACTGCAGCTGTGTTTGATTGGTTTTAAACCTCATTTACTGAAGGGAACAGCTCCCAGGCAGACTGCAACACCCCAGGAGCCATTTCTAGGCCCACATGGACCCACTGGGATACTGGAGGGAGCTTTTCTGCAGGGCTCTCCCACCTCCCCACACCTCTGCCAGTAACCCAGAGAGGTAAATAACACCCTCCCTCCCCTCCGTTATGGATATATAAACATAAACCCAAAACTTATGGAAGGGGCACACTGAAAGTGTGATGAGATGCAGAACGTGGATGAACTTCTCAGCAAGTTTAGGGGCTTGATGGCCTCTTCTTCCACGTGAGTGTTCCAGGAGTTATGCCCGTGGGGTTCATCACTAAAATTCCTCAGGCTGAGGCTCTAAGTGCCCCTTTACAGCATGATTGTGATGTAATGCATGGGAAAAGACCCTTCCAAATTCCCAATTCCCAGCATAATGTGTGAGCAGCTCTGCTGTGACGCTCAGGCAGTGCATTAAGATTTCAGCTCTCTCTGCCTGCTGTGTCACCAAATATTTGTGCCTTTATCATGCAGTGGAAGTGTCCATACACCTACAAAGTGAAAATAATGCAGGCTGGATTGACCCCAGTCAGCTACAGACAATGTGCTCTGTTCTCATCCAGACACTGAGTCTCCTTCCTTCTGAAAACATTCAGCATTTGGAGGGGTTAAACACCCTGAAAATATCTGTAGCATCTCTCAGTATCAGCTAATCTGCTCCTGCATTGGCTGCAAAGTTTTTGTCCCCAGTGCTGTGGCCGGAGAGGTTGAGAGCAGAGGAGAGAGGAGAGAGGTGGGAAGGTTTTGGAAAGAGCTGGGGCTGCAGGAGGAACCAGCTGAGCCTTTGGTGGCTGAAATGACTGTGCTGGAGCTCAGTGCCCACAGGAGGCTGTGAGAGGCAACGGGGCTAAAGAGGGAAGAGGTGAAGGAAGGCCAAGCACAGGAGATGTGGGTTTGAGGGAAAACTGCTCACAGCTCTGGCCCCAAGGACGGGGAAGTGCTTGCAGAGACAGGACCTGTACAAGCAGTCAGACATTTCCCTTTGGAAGGCACACAAATGTCTCTTTTCTGCCGAAAGTGGGAGTTAGAAACGTAGGGGAAGGGTGAAAGCACTGAAAGCAAAGCTGCTGCTCACACTGTCTCCCTCCTCCTCCTCTCGCAGCGAAGAGGAACCCGAAGGGACCCTCCCAAAGGACAAGCTGATCACTCTGTGCAAGTACGAGCCCATCCTCAAGTGGATGAGGAGCTGTGACCACATCCTGTACCAGGCCCTGGTGGAGATCCTCATCCCCGACGTGCTCAGACCAGTGCCCAGTGAGTACCCACAGCCCCACTGGGGCCCTGTGTCTCACAAACACGGCTTGCTCCCTCTGGCTGCCACTTGCCACAAAGATTTCCACTGTAAAAACCGACTTGGAGGTGTTTGTTTTAGCTAAAATATTGTGGCAACAGCACTATTCCTCCTGCAGCTTTGTGGCCCCTGGGAATTCCCATGGCTTTTAACTTTGGTGTGTTGCACATCACATCTCCTGATTTTGGCCAGGAGTCAGGTTAAAGCAAAGTCTGAACATGACAAGTCCTTGGGATGTGCTTCCTTGGACATCTGTGTTGACACAGGCCCATCCTGTCCTCCTGGAAATTAGTGGTCAACCTTTTGGGAGATTAATGATGGCATTTTGAGGGTTTTCTCTCTGATTTGGCTTCCCAGTGAGGAGCAAGTGTCAGTCTCCCCGAGGTCTCAACTCAGCCCTTGGCTGGGCCTAGGAAAGCACTGGAAAGTCCTGGAGCAGTACTGGAAAGCTGAGCAGTACTGGAAAACCCTGTCCAGAGTCCCTCTGAGGGCTGTCACGTGCTGGGGCACCAGGGGGTCTTTGAAGGGCAGATTTCAACATGTGGAAAATGCTCAGGAGGGCCGTGAGTAAGAAAAGGATAAGAGAAATCAGAATAATAAAAATCGTTGAAGTGTTAAGGTTGGAAAAGGCCTCTAAGATCATTAAGTCTAATTGCCATAAGAATAAAAGAATAAAAGAATAAGAATGAGAAGGAGGAGAAGGAGAAAAGGAGAAGGAGAAGGAGAAGGAGAAGGAGAAGGAGAAGGAGAAGGAGAAAGAGAAGGAGAAAAGGAGGAGAAGGAGAAGGAGAAGGAGAAAGAGAAGGAGAAAAGGAGGAGAAGGAGAAGGAGAAGGAGAAAAGAATAAGAAGAAAAGAATAAGAATAAGGAAATAATAAGAAGAGTTTGAGTAATAATATTAAAGAACAATTCCAGTGCATCTCAGGACCCAGCCAATCTCCTTGGTGCTAAGTTGAGATCTCAGCTAACCAGGCCAGGGGCTGTGCTTCCCCCAGCAGTCCTAAGCTAGAAGGTGGTACCCAAAACTGATACAGAGCAGCCCCTCTGACTTTGCAGCCTTCCTTGCAGGCACGCTGACACAGGCAATCCGGAATTTTGCCAAGAGCCTGGAAGGGTGGCTGATGAATGCCATGAGTGAGTTCCCCCCGCAGGTGGTGCAGACCAAGGTGAGCAGAGGGGTCGGGGAGGTGGGCCCAGGGTGTGTCTGCATGCTGCAGTGTTCCACAGGGGTTGGAAATTCCTGCTGGGGTTGGGCCACGTGTTCTCCCCAGGCTGACAGGGTGTAATCATTGATTCTGACCCAAAACCAGCGAGGGGTGGGAGGACAGGTCAGGAAATTCCTTTGTACCAGAAGCTGAAGACACTCTGTCTGTGGAGCCATTCCTGTGCCCTGAAATGGCAGATAAAGCTTTGTGGGAGAAAATCATGGAATCCTAGAATCTCCTGAGTTGGAAAAGACTCACAAGGATCATCCAGTCCAACCCCTGGCCCTGCACAGACCCCCCAACCATCCCAACCCTGTGCCTGGGAGCATTGTCCAAACACTCCTGGAGCTCTGGCAGCCCTGGGGCCGTGCCCATTCCCGTTATCTCTGCCCTGGAATGAGGCTGTCCTCATGGAAAGCACAGGAGTGAATGGCATTGCCACAAAGCTCCTACTCCTCCTCTCCTAAAGCCAGGGATTCTTGCTGCCTGTTCCCACCCTGTTTGTCTCTGCTGGAGGCTGAGTGGAAAACCTGATAGTTTAAAGAAAATAAATCATGGAATCATAGAATCACTTAGGTTTGGGTCCTCCCACTGGTGGCCTGGTGGCTTACCTGGTGGCTTTACCTGGTGGCCCACGCTTTACCTGGCGGTCCAGGCAGCCAGGGAGACCCCAACTGCTGTCATGGGAGAGGTGAGAATCCTTTGTTCCCTACAAACCAACCCAAACTAAGCAGTGCCTAAAGAGACACCGTTGGTTCACAAACCACACCGTGCCCTCAACACGCTTTACAACCGCCTGTGCCAAAGGATTGACGGAGTTGTCCCGAGTGCCTGGCACGCGGGATTAGGTTGGAAACGACCTTCAAGACCACTCGAGTCCCACCATTCCCCCAGCACTGCTGTGCCACGGCCACGAGCGCCACGCCCCCAGGTTTTCTGAGCGCTCCCAGGGCCGGTGGCCCCCAGCCCTGCCCCTGTGGCCGTGTGGCCGGGCTGGGCAGGGAGCAGGGCGTGCCCTGCAGCCCCCGGTGCTGTGTTGCAGGTGGGGGTGGTGAGTGCCTTCGCACAGACCCTGCGCAGATACACCTCCCTGAACCACCTGGCGCAGGCGGCGCGCGCCGTGCTGCAGAACACGTCCCAGATCAACCAGATGCTCAGCGACCTCAACCGCGTGGACTTCGCCAACGTGCAGGTAACCCCCGGGCCCCTCTCGCAGAATTCGCCGGGCTGGAAGGGACCTCTGAGGTCATCGAGTCCGATGGGTGACCTGGCACCACCTCGTGGCACTGAGGGCCACGTCCAGGGATGGTGACTCCACCACCTCCCCGGGAAGCCCATTCCAATGTCCAGTCACTCCTTCAGTGAAGAATTTTTCCTGATGTCCAGCCTAAACTTCCCCTGGTGCAGCTTAAGGCTGTGTCCTCTTGTTCTGTGGCCTGGGAGCAGAGCCCGACCCCCACCTGGCCACACCCTCCTGTCAGGGGATTGTACAGAGTGATGAGGTCTCCTCTGAGCCTCCTTTTCTCCAGGCTGAACACCCCCAGCTCCCTCAGCTGCTCCTCACGGGGCTTGTGTGACCCTTCCCCAGCCTCGCTGCCCTTCTCTGGACACAGTCCAGCATCTCAATGTCCCTCCTGAACTGAGGGGCCAGAACTGGACACAGCACTCGAGGTGCAGCCTCAGCAGTGCCGAGTGCAGGGGAAGAATCAGTGCCCTGCTCCTCCTGGCCACACCGTCCCTGATCCAGACCAGGATGCCACTGGCCTTCTTGGCCACGTGGACACACCTGGCTCATGTCCAGCTGCTGTCCATCAGCACCCCCGGGTCCCTTTGTCACTGTCCAGCCGCTCTGTCCCCAGCCTGTAGCCCTGCAGGGGTTGTTGTGGCCGAAGTGCAGGAGCCGGCCCTGGGACCGGTGTTCCCCAGAAGTGGGGCTCCGTGACAAAACTGCCTGCTGGCAGCAGCCTCTGATTGCCAGTGCTGAGACCCCGTTAAATGAACAAGCTGGTGGTTGGGGTGTTACTTTTCCAGGGAAGTTTTGCATCTCACTGTGAGCAGTGGAAAAGGCACTAAGGAGCTTCTGTAAGAATCCTTAAAGGCTGGAAATGACCTCCAAGATCATCAAGTCCAGCCTTCAGCTAAATCCCACCGTGCCCACTAAGCCATGTCCCCAGGGGCCACATCCACTCATTTTTTGAACACTTCCAGGGATGGTGACTCCACCACTTCCCTGGGCAGCCTGGGTGCCAGTGCTTTACCACTCTTGAACAATGAAGAAGTGCTACCAACAATAACATAGCTCTAAAAATACTGTTGTAATGTGGTGCAGATGGGTCAGAGGGGACACGATTCAGAGCTGGTTTGCAGCCCTTGCCTACTGGAGCTGAAGTTGAATTCCTGGGTGGGGATACAGCACCATGCAGGCTTGGCATGAGTAACTGTGGACCCTTCTTCCTGAGCAGGAACAAGCCTCGTGGGTGTGCCAGTGCGAGGAGGGCATGGTACAGAAGCTGGAGCAGGATTTCAAGCTCACTCTGCAGCAGCAAAGCTCTCTGGACCAGTGGGCCAGCTGGCTGGACAATGTTGTTACCCAAGTGCTGAAGCATCACGAGGGCAGCCCCAGCTTCCCCAAGGCAGCCAGGCAGTTCCTGTTGAAGTGGTCCTTCTATAGGTACATTTTCTTTCTCATTTTGGAGGCATTTCTGCACCGGGCTTGGGGCAGGTAAAGAGCTCCTTGAAAAGCCAAGGGCAGGTTCTTCACTCCCAGGAAACTCTGCTTTAACTGTGTGGCCCTGGTATCCTTCCAGGATGGGGATAGGATGCTCCATCAACTAATTTCTTAAAGTGCTTTGACGCTTTCGGGTCAGAGGTAGGGGCAGTGTTGGGCCCCACAGAATTCACGTCAGCAAGCGCAAAACTCAGCCCGAATTCCTGACTCCCGGCCCTTTTCCAGCTCCATGGTGATCCGGGACCTCACCCTGCGCAGCGCCGCCAGCTTTGGCTCCTTCCACCTGATCCGCCTGCTCTACGACGAGTACATGTTCTACCTGGTGGAGCACCGGGTGGCCCAGGCCACCGGGGAGACCCCCATCGCCGTCATGGGAGAGGTGAGCACCCTGCACTCCCCACAACCCCCCCCGCAGCGAGCAGAGACACCCCTGGTGCACAAACCATGCCGTGCCCTCCAGGTGTTTCTGTGCCGAAGGATTGGGTGAGTTGTTTCGAGTGCCTGGCACAAGGATAGAGCTCCCGGAGCAGCCGGTGGGTTTTGGGGCAGCGCAGCATCAGCTGGGCTTTGCAGGCCTGGAGGAGGGAGGGGAAGGATCTCCCCACTTCTCTGCACAGCCTGTGACTGCCAGCCCTGGCGTGGGGATTCCTGCCGGGGCAAAGTCCATCTAAACCAAGCAAAAATGGTTCAAAAGTTGCTTTCGGTAACTGAGCTTCTCCAGGCCTCTGCAAGCTCCAGCACTGCGTGCACAGTCCGCCCCTCTCTCTGGTTTTGAGGTGAAGAAGAGAAATGAGTGGGTTGTGTGGGCTGGTTGTGAGGGTTTGGGGGATTTTTTTGTTCACCAGTCAGACTCTGGTGCCTGGCTTGCAGGCAGGTCCTGTCCTGCCTAGCTGAAGCCACATCCAGTTTTTCCCTCTGCAATGCAGAGTTAAAAGCCCCAGATCAACCTGTGACAGCAATCTTGGAACTACCGCGGGTTTAAAACTGAGCTTGTGTGCTCAGAATTGATCTCGCTTGCTCCTTGAAGCTGGTGGTGTTTTCTTCCTTCCACGGAGCTCATGTAGGGAGCCAGGCAAACCAAAGCTTATTGGTTTTGCTTTCCCTTCCCCTCCCACGCTGCTCCAGCTGCAGCGCTGTGAATTCCCACTATTCCCTGCAAAACCTCTGCCTTTAATGATATTAAGGAAACATGAAAGGCAGAGAGTGGCTTCCAGCAAAACCCAGCCGTGGGAGGCTTTCATCCCTCAGGTTTTTCCTTCATTAAACCCTTGCAATATTCCTGTTCTCCAGGAGGAGGCTGATTCTTCCCAGCAAAGGAGGATAAATCGTGTCCTTCCATTCCCATTGAACTTTGTAATTCCCACTCTCCTCAACTCCTGCTGCTGCCCAACTTTCCACGACTTTTCAGCACTGCTGTTAAAGCAATTTGGGGTCTCAGACCTTGTCGTTGAGAGGGACACCACGTCTCCAGAACCAGAGGTACCCTCAGCTCTCTGGTTCCACCGGGCACCACGGCCTCACTCACCCAACACTCTCTGGCATCACTGCCGAGGCTTTGCAGAGAGCTGGGGTGGAGCCCAGGCGAGGGGAAGTGCCTGGGAGATGGAAAGGGCTGGAGAAAAGGCACCATTTTTGCTCTGTGGCAGCACTTGGTCATCACCTGGGAGATGGAAAAAGTTCTCCCTCTGTTCCAGAGCTCGGTCCTGCCCTGGATTGTTGTGTGTGGTGTTTGCCCAGAGGTTTAAACGGCAACGAAAGACTTTTCCCCCAAAACATGTGGTTGGCTTTGCTTTCTGTTCTCCAGCACTGCTGATGCTCGTGGTCTCTCCTGGTTGGAATCGTTCGGTGATGCCATCGAGCAGGTCTGGCACCTCGTGCCTCCAAAGCCTCACTGACTCTGTGACTCCTCTTTCTTTCAGTTTGGTGACCTCACGTCCCTGTCCCCGACCCTGCTGGACAAAGGTACCTCCCCCTCCTCCTGGGAAGCTCTGCTGGGTCGGGGTGGGATCGCTGTGGGAGGGGGAACATTGTGCTGGCTCTTCCAGCCTGCTCTGCTGGGAAGAAGCTGCTCTCCCCTCTGGTCCCTGCTCTGACCCTGTGTCCTTTGCAGACGACATCAGCGAGCTGGGCGCTGAGGTGGACACGGAGCGGGCCCTGGGGGAGCCGCTGGTCAAGCGGGAGCGCAGCGACCCCGGCCACTCCCTGCAGGAGATCTGACCCGGGGGCTCGGCCTCACCCCAGCTGGACAGAGACATCCGGAGCCAGGTGTGGTGGTCCCAAGCCTGGGCCTCCTCGGATCTGCGTTATTATAGTGCCTCTTAGTTTCTCTTTATGTTTACTTGTGTTTGAGGATGGGCTCCGCGCTGAGCCGGGGCAGGCGCTGGCACGGGGCTGGGTTGGCACCAGTGTCCCTCCAGCCTGGAGGGAGAAGCTCCAGAGTCTGCTCCCAAGGGATGGAAGCCTCCGTGGTCAGCAGCAGATCGGATGTGCCTGGCTGGGAGAACCTGTCCTCGCCCTCCAGCCGGAGCGAGGAGGACAAATGAGGCTTTCTCTTTCAGGGAAGGTGGTTTGGGTTCCTTCCCCACTTCTCAGACTTCACTGTGATACAAACTTGAACCAATCAGTGCCCAAGAAGAAGGAAAAATACCTGGCCCTTCTCCTCCCGCCTTTCCAGACGAGCTGTCCTGGCTCTGGCTTTGCCAAATCACTTGTACAGGGGAGCACAGGACACTTGGTCTCTCTGTACCCGCCTGGGGAGAGGCTCCAGGCTGCACATCCCAGCAGACACAGGCACGCTCTGGGACTACAGGATGAGCATTCCCACCTGCTTCCGTGTCTCCCCAGCTTGGCATTTCACCCCAATGCCCCCAGGAGGCTGCCAGGCCAACTCAAGATACCAAAGGACTCCGAGGAAGTGGCAGCTGGATGCAGAGTGTGTTCATTGCCCCCTGCACCTCAGTGCCTGTGGGCAATCCCGTGGCAATCCCACGGCAGTCCCGTGGTGATCCCTGTCCTCCAGGGTGCCCAGGCAGAGGGGAACTGGTCCCACATCCTGGGGGTTGTGACATTCCCACTCCATGCCCTGCTCTGACGTTGAAGGAGGGTCTGGAGCAGGGGCGAGGGTGTGCGACCGCAGTGCCTTAGGGTGGGCCTTGCTCCCGTTTCCCCCCACTCCGGGTGAGCCAGCACAGCTCAGACTGATCCAACAGCCCCTCCCGGGCAGCGAGGGGCTGTCGTGGACCCCGGGGGGCTCAGCACTCCAGTGGCATTTCCCCTCTCTGGATCCCTTTCCCTTTTCCTGCGGCAGCACTGCGGTGGTGGCTCCCGTGGGGCTGAGCCGGGGGAGCTCAGCAGGGCTTATCCTCCCCCTGCACGTCCTGTGGGGTCTGTGCTGACCTTGGGATGATGTGGGCTGTACTGGGGTGTTGTGGGCTACAGGGCAGGGAGGGGGGGATCTGTCATCAAGCTAAACTGCAAAAACAAAGCCCCAGGGCAAATCTTCCTGTGAATAAAGGCCGTGTCATAAATAGCTTTTATTATTATGGTTTCTAATGATGCAGTGTTTGGTGTGAGCTTTTCCAGGGGTCTCGTGTGCATTTGCATAGCAGAGTATATTCTGTCCCAATCTCTTATTTCCTCGTTCCCAGTGGTACTAAGGTAGCTGTGACACTTTAAAACACATCACTAATGGCAAGTGAAATGAAAGTGTGTGTGTGTAGTGGCACATCTTCCCTCTGACTGTCCCGTGCTGTCGTGTCAGGGTGATGTTTGTCTGTAAATGTCTCATGGAAGTGGCAGGAGAGAAGTAAGAAAGGTGGATTTAAATGTAAATAACCACGGAAACCTCCCGGGTCAGAGTCCACACTTTGGATCCTGCTGATTGAGATAAGAGGGTCCAAAAAAAAAACAACTGAGCAACCAAGCCTTGACTCCCCTGCTCCCACTGAGGGTGGTGGGAAGCTCAGCTGGAGCACTGGCTCTTCCACCGAGGGACCCCGGCGTGCCAAGGAGATGCTCTGGAGCTCTGCAGCACCGTGTGAGGAGGCTGCAGCACCACCCAAACCCCCCACGCACAGAACTCCCAGCTAAACCTGAATAGCAATAAACTTGTATCAAATGCTCAGGCCTGTACAAGAAGTGTTGTGGTCCCATTTCTTCTGTCAGCCCCGAGGGGTGCCAGGAGATGCTGCAGCAGCGGCGGGGAGGAGGGGGGGGATGCAGGAGCTGCCCAGGGCAGGGTAATTAAAGCAGTTTTGGGCAGGGATCTGGTGTCTGCAGGAAGGCAGATTCCCCATGGAGCGGCAGCTGGTGTGTAGGGATAACCCCCCCTCACAGCCCAGCTCTCGGGGGAGGAGAGGCTGAAGGATCAGGCTGAGCACGGGGCCGCAGAAGGATTTTCTAATTACACTTCCAGACTAATTGGAAGGATGGGAGCAGTGAGACAGGGATGCGACAAGAGCTGGATCGTTCCTGCTCTGACCCCTCAGGAAGGGGGTTTAGCCTCAGCCTCTGGCCCCTGTGCCTTTGGATTAGGGCTCTCCCTCTGGAATAGGCCCAGCGGGGTCGGCTGGACCAGACAGAGCCTCTTCCTTTGCGAATCTCGGGTCTGGAAGCAGGGGGTTATTTCCCCCAGGGCTGGGGGAATATTCCCCCCAGGCTGCACCTCCTGACCCTGAGCAAATCTGGCTGCAAGCAGAAAGCAAACACTGCTCAAAACACTCCTGTTAGTGCATCCAGCCCCCATCCTCAGCCTGCCTCTGGCTCCATCACCCCTCCCAGACGGGCGAGTCCTGCAGAGATTTCAGCACAAATATCCCAGGAGTTCATCTTCCATCTCTTCCCAAGCAGCAGAGAACACCGGGAGGTGGCAGGAGAAGGGGAGGTGGCAGGGGGTGACACCAGCCCCAGGGAAATCAGAGGGGTACAACATTCCAGAAGCAGTTTGACATTGCCAGTCCCTGCGGCTCATCCCGGAAGGACGAGCTTGGAACTGGGCAGTGTGGCACAGCCCAGGGATTCCTTGGGAACAGCCCTGCGTGGCTGGGGCAGGGGACACCGCAGTGCCACCGACCTGGGAGGTGCTGCTGGTCTGGGGACAGCCAGGAGGTCTTGGAGAGCTGCAACGTGAGCGTGGCTGCCGGGATGTGAGGGTGGGATGAGCCCTGGGTCTTGCCTGCTGTTTGTCCCCAAGGGAATGTGTCCCTTGTGATGCTGGGATGGCTTCAGGCTCATGGCCTGGCACGGGCACCCCTGGATTGTCCCCACAGCATCAGAGAACAGGCACCCAGTCTGGGAAGCCGCTGGGACACAGGGACTGGCAAAGTGAAATGAGACAAAGTTCTCCAAATGAACCAATACAAAAACACAGATCGGAAAAGAGGGGCCACAGCCACCTTCTGTTCTTTGCTTGCAACTTCTCGTGTCATTTTGTCTGAAACAGAATCTTGTCTCGTGCCAGTGGAACCCTCGGCCGCTCCATGTGGCCACAGGACACAGGAACTTCAGCCAAGCCCCTGCCTGCACTGACAGGAGAGGGCCAGGCAGGCTCCCAGCATCAACCTTCCAGTGGCAGTTCCAGTTTCCATCCAGATCCAGAACCCCCCCGTGCCCTGGCATCACCCCCAGCCCCCCAGTCCTCATCCCCACACGTCCTCACCCTCCTGCTGCATCCCTCGGGATGTTTCATCCCCGATTTCCTTCCCCATTGTACCGAAGCCAGGGGCCATCCTGCCCCCCCAGCCCGCGCCCTGCCCTGGCCTTCACCCCATTCCTGCTCCCTCCCTGGGGTGGGAGGTGTTTCTGCAGGGAGAAGAACCCTTCCCTGTCACTCTGGGAGCACCAAGAGCCAAACGATTCCCTGGACAGAACCTTCCCTCCCCCTCCGCGTGGCTGTTACTGCCCCTGCACGGGGCAGAGGAACTGAGGCACGGACTGAGATGTCTCCTGGCTGAAAGTCACTGCACCCCGGCTACCAGAGGGGACAGATTCTGCTTGCCCTGGCCCTGGCCCTGCTCTTTTCCCTGCCCCTGTCCCTGTCCCTGTCCCTGCCCCTGCCCCTGCCCCTGTCCCTGTCCCTGTCCCCGTCCCTGTCCCTGCCCCTGCCCTGCCCTGCCCTGCTTGGCCCCTAGCCTGGCTCTGCAGCCCAGGCAGGAGGAGCCCAGCTGGTCCCAGGGCTCAGCTGGGGCAGTTTTACCACAAACAGGTTTCACCTGGAGCAGGCAGATCTGGGGGTAGGTCCACAACCACCCCTGCAGCTCCTTCAGGGTGTTTATAAACCCACATCCCCCCACTCCAGGGGCTTGCTCTCTCTTTTTTTCCCCTTCTTTCCTTTTTTTTTCTTTTTTTTTTTTTTTTTTTCCCCCTTTTTTTTTTTTTTTTTTTCCCCCTTTTTTTTTTTTTTTTTTTCCCCCTTTTTTTTTTTTTTTTTTTGCCTTTGTGTTTTGGGAGCCTCGGTTTGGGGCTGGGGGAGAGGTTTGGGATCTGTTGCCTCGGGGTCTCTGGGATGTACTAGAGCAGCTGGAACGTTCCGCCCTTCCCAGCACTGCCAAGCAGGTAAGGACACAACACCAGCCCCTCCCCTGCCCTGGGCTGGGGCTGGGGGCTGCAGCCCTGAGCAGGGCTCTGCCCCGGGGCTGGGGGTGCTCGGGGGTGTCCCAGCACTGTCCTTCTCCTGTGTCCTGTCCCAGGTGAAGGACGATGTCTTCACGTGGCTCTGGAGTGGCCTTAGGGCTCGATTCCCAGCCCAGCTGCAACATTCCAGTGCCGGTTCGAAGGAATTCCCTCCTGCCACGGCCTCTCCCTCCCACGCGGGGCTCCCTTGCCCTGCTGGGCCAGGAGGACGTCGGGGAGAGCTTCAACGGGTACGTGGGTGCCGGGGTGGGCAGCAGGGGCTGAGCCCTGCTCCTTCCACGCCTTTGTCCCCAAGGGGATGTGTCCCTTGTCTGGGATGTGTTTTGTGCACGGTCCGGCTCTCCTGGGAGGCTCCCGAGGCGCAGGCTGGAGGTGCTCCCTGTAGCCAGGGCAGCGCTGGTGGCCCTGGCTGTCCCTGCTGTCCCCCCACGGTGGCCCAGTCCCAGCTGTGTCCCCTCTGCCAGGAGCTCCGGTGACCTGAGCGACGCTTTCGGTGCTGCTCTGCTGGACTGCAGCTGCTCTGGCCCTGACCCGCAGCTGATCCGCAGGATCGTGTCCCAGGTGGAATTCTACCTCTCCGACGAGAACCTGGCCAAGGATGCCTTCCTGCTGAAGCACGTCCAGAAGAACAAGATGGGCTTTGTCAGCATCAAGCTGCTGACATCCTTCAAGAAGGTAGGCCCTGGCTGTGCAGGGCTGTTCTCCCCCGGCTCTGCTGGGGTGCGTGGGGAGGGCCAGGCTCGGCTCGGCTGTGTCCTGGCAAAGGGCGGCTCCCTGCCCTCAATATCCTGCTCTGCTCCCAGCAAGAGTGGCTGGGGGAGCAGTGAACAGCCCTCAAACCCCCTGCCCCGGGCTGGATTCACCTCTTCTACCCATGCTCCCCCTGGACTGCTTTGGGAGAGAACATCCTTTAACCAAAAAACCCGGGGAAGCGCTGGGGGTGTGACTTGGGGGGAAGCTGTGTTTTGTTGCCACAGCCAAGGGGGTCCCCTCTGCTGGGGACCTTCTGCAGATCCCAGAGCTGCTCACGAGGAAGGGGGGTATTGCCTCGCCATGGCTTCACATGGACGGTGGGTTTGGGGTGGTCCCTGCCTGGGGAGGCAGACAGATGGAGCAGCCCCCTCTCTCCTGCAGGTGAAATACCTGACCCGTGACTGGCAGCTCACCCTCTACGCCCTGAAGTTCTCAGCGCTGCTGGAGGTGAACAAGGAGGGCACCAAAGTGAGGCGGCGGCTCCCCATCCCCGAGTGCCTGCTGAGCAGCCCCCCCAGCAAACTGCTGCTGGCCTGGGAGCTGCAGCCCCAGGAGCAGGACCTGCCACCTCCGCCGCTGCGGAAGGACTTCCTGGAGACCATCACGAAGATGTTCAGCCCCTTCGGCGCCATCGCCTCCATCCGCATCCTGCGGCCGGGCCGGAAGCTGCCCTCGGACGTGCGCAAGTACTCGTCCCACCTCCCCGAGCTGCTGAGCAGGTGCTGTGCCCTGGTGGAGTACGAGAGCCTGGAGAGCGCCCGCAGGGCCTTCGAGGACCTCGGCCACCACAACTGGGAGAGCATCAGGGTGGTGCGGCTCTGCGGGAAGGGGGGCAAGAAGAAACCTGGAGCCGAGAGGGAGGAGGTGGAGGAGCAGGCAGAGCGGCCGGGCTGGAAGGCGCCGGCAGCAGCCACGACCTTCCCCTGCAGCCTGGAGGGATCCCTGCTCAGCAGCTCTCCAGAGCCAGATGATTCCTCGGAGTCACTGTCCCTCCTCCTGAAAAAGCGCCCTGTGGCACCCGCCTGGCCTGGCAGCGACTTCAGGCCTGAAAATTCCAACACCTTCACCAGATCTGTCCTCACCAGCAAGGTCTTCCCTCTGCTCGGGATGGGCTTGGGCACCGGCACCGAGAGCCCCCGCGGTGGTGACTGGGGGAGCACAGCACAGGCCTGGACACCCTGGAGCAGCAGCCTCTCTCTTGACACCCAGCCTCCTCCCAGCAATCCCCTGGCAGCACAGTGGGTGTCTGAGCCCCTCAGCCTGTGGGACGGGGTCCTTCACCTGCCCCACAACCCCGGTGGCACCAAGGGCTTCAGCAGCAGCTTCGGGAAGGGAGACCTCGTCCTCCGGCACTGAGACTCCTTCAGATTTGGGTTTAGGGCTTTTTTTTTGTTTCCGTTCTCTCAAGCAGAACTTTCAATGGCCCTGAGAGCTGTGGGCAGTGGCAGTGCAGCTGAGTCAGGGGACAGAAATTTTGGGGCAAGGACGATGCTCGAGGCGAGGCGCTGAGCAGCAGTGGGAGCTGTGCTGTGCTGATGCCAATGGGACTGTGCTTGCCCAGGGCCCAGAGCTGAGTTTGGGGCCCAGGTTTTGGATGGGAAATGGGCAATAAAGAGAGATGAAGTTTCCAGGCACTCTCTGGCTGATGCTGTGTTTTTTGGGGGTTTTTTTCCCCTTTAAGCTGTCTGGAGTGAAGCCAGACAAGAGGAGGAGAGCCCCTGCCTGCCTGCAGCTGCCTCCCTCCCTGTTCTTGGGGGGGTGGGGGTGCTGCAGGTTCTGGGGTGGTGGGGGGGATCTGGGGTGCCCAGGAGAGGTGGCACAGGTTGGCTGAGCCTGAGAGAGACAGCAGCAATGGCTGTGGTGGGAGCTGTTGTGGTGGCAGGGCCATGGTTCCTCCTGGCTGTAAGGCCTCTGGCTTCTCCCAGCATGGAATGTGGGGGCTTCCTGTGTCCCTCCTGCCCCCACAGCTCCTCTTGGAGAGGGAAAGGGTTAAGGAGGGGCTACAGGTGCCTCTTGGGGCCTCTCAGTGTCGTTGGCTGCAAGCCTTAGTCCCTTCAGACAAAAGGCAAAATGTTCCCCTCTTCCAAGCCCATCAGGAGCCTTTGTCTGTGTGGTGGATTTCAGTTTCCCAGACTCCAGCTGGGAATGGCCTCCTGCTGTGGTGAGCAGGTCTGGGAAATTCCTGTGGGACAGAACTTCTTATCACAAGCACTCAGGGAGCCACCAGGAAAGGTGCTGTCCTAAACTTGCTGGTTGGGAATGGAGGAGGACTGGTGGGAGCTGGGATGGTCTTGGCCCCAGTGCTCCTGAAATGGTTTGGTTTAATTCTGTCAGTGTAAGGAGAAAGGACACCAGAGCTGCTTCCCAGGACTTGGAGAGAGAAAATTCTGCTCCTTAGGGAGATGCTTAGCAGAGTTCCCTGGGAATCTTCAAGGGGCATCTTTGTGAACCTCTGGAGCAGGCAATTCCCTGGGTGTGGAGGCCAGTCCCATTGCCCACATGCCCAGCTCCCTCTCCCCCTGTGTCAGGGCAAAACCACCCCCTCCCTGCTCCCCCAACACAGCACTCCAGACTCTGGTGTTTTTCAAAAAAAATATCCTTTTTATTGTCCTCTCGCTCAGTGCTCCCACGACGTCCCTCAGCGCCTGCAGCCAGATGGGATCTCTGGGGCCTTTGAGCCTCCACAGGCTTTCGGCTTCTCCCCCTGCCAGAGAGCAGCCAGTAGAGCCCCAGCAGGGATGGGGAGATGTCCCCAAGCCCTGCTGTCCCCCGGGGTCCCCATCCCACCTGGTAGAGGTGGCAAACCAGCCCCAGCAGTGAGGCCTCCGCCTGCGCCTGCAGCTCGTCCGTGTGCTTCTGTGGGGGGACACGGGGCTGGTCAGGGGGGTCCCCACGGTGCCCTGGCCCTGCCTGGCACCCTGACCCCCCCCGCCATACCCCATTGACGACGATCCAGGGCACGTACTGGTGCGGGGGGTCCAGGGCCTCGGTGAGTTGGGCGTTGCGGTGCATCAGGGCCACCCCCGTGTCCCCCTGCACGCAGGCGGCGATGCGGCCCCGGTCCAGCTCCGGGGCGTAGATCTGCAGGCACTGCCGGGCAAAGGGGACACAGGGGACGGTCAGGGGGACAGGGATGTCCCCCAGGAAGGGGCACGAGAGGCGGGGACAGGGACGTACGGCATCCAGGTTCTGGGTGACGGAGCTGCCCGACTCCAGGCAGAAGATGACGGGGAAGTAGGTGCTGAAGTTCTTGGCCTCGTGCATCAGACAGGCCTACGGGGACAGGGCGGGCGGTGAGGGGCCGCTGGTCCCCCCTGTGCCAGCACCGTGGGAACAGGGACCGTCACCTCGATCATGTTGCCCAAACATTCCTCGGGGCCGTGCTGGCACTGGAAGTTCCACTTCCCGCTGACGTTCCTCTCCTGCGGGACCAACCGGTCTGAGCGGGGCCGGCGGCACCGGGGGGAGCGCCCGCGGCACCGGGTGGGCCGGCTCCTACCTGGGCGTTGCCGTAGGGCACCAGGGTGATGTTCAGCATCTCGGCGGGCAGCAGCAGCCAGGTGGGGAAGAGCTCCAAGACCAGGAACTCGCGGCACGCCGGGCACAGGCTCTCGTAGTACAGGCTCAGCTCCACGGGAGCGGCCGCGGGGTGCGGGAGGTTGGGGCAGCGGCTCTCCACCTGCACACGGGAAGGTTTCGGGGTGCACAGGGGGGATACGGCTGCAGCTCCCCCTCCCCAATATCTGCAGGGATGGGGAGAAGCTCCTGGGATGTGGGGCAGGAGGGGGATGAGGATGTGCAAAGCTGGAGGGAAGTGAGAGTGGCGGGGGCTTCCCACCGCCACAGGATCCTCTGCGGGGCTGGCACCCAGCGCCGGGGCTTTCCACGAGAACTTCCCCAAAATATTTCAGAGGAAAACAAATTTAGGCCAGGACGTGCCTGGGTGGGGGTATAGCCCAGCACCCACTGCCAGGTGGTGGCTGCAGCCCCGTGGGGCTCAAAGGGCGCTGCCAAATCTGTTATCACCGCCCGGGGCTGTTTGGGGCAGAATAAACTCAAAAGCTGTTTTACACTTAAAAAGCAGAAGTACCAGCGGCAGCTGGGAAGCGGCCGGGTCCGGAGTCCGGCTGGACCACAGCAATTCCCTGGATGTGAATGGGATGCTGGGGAATGCCGCGGGGCCAGTGTGGCACCGGAGGCTCCGAGCATCCCTGCGGAGGTGACAGCCTGTGCCACAGCGATGCTCGGAGCTGGCACTTGCTCCAGGCGATGGCCCCGTCCCCGCGTCCCCCGTCCCCGCGTGCCGGGTGGCCCTGCCCCTGTCCCCAGCCCCGGCAGCAGCCGCGGCTCTGACCTGGCAGGCGGCAGCGATGTCCCGCGAGCTGCACCAGCGGTGGGCAGGGTAGTCACAGCTGGGGGCCACCGGGGCCACCGGGGCCACCAGGGCCACCAGCGCCAGGACAGCCAGCGGCACCGTGGGGGCCATGAGGACACCGGGGTGACGCGGAAATGAGCCCCGTCCCAGCGAGGACTTTTAAAGCTCGGCTGCGCCCGCCTCCATGCGCGCTTCCTGCCGCCCAAGCGGCCGCCTCCCGTGACGCTGCCGGCTCACGTGGAGCGCCTGGCTCCGGCCACCGAGTCCCCGCTGTCCCCGAGTTGGAGCTTTGGGGTCACAGCCCCGCCCGCAGCTGCTGCTTCCCCACAGGCTGCGACAGGTCCGGGACTGAAACCCAGCCTGGAGCAGCCACGCTTGGAGCTCCCCGAGCGGCGAAGGGGATGGCTCCCAGCGAGCGCCCGGGGTGGTGCCGCCGCCGGGGCGGCTCCGGGTGCGGGAAGGGGCTGCAGCCCAAACCACCCCGAGCCCAGTGCTGGGGCTGAGTGTGGAGGACCCCCGTACTTCCCCCGCTGTTCGCAGCCGCTCTTTCCGGCCGTTTCTCAGCCCCCGTCCCCACGTGGCGCAGCCCCGCAAAGCCGGGGAGCACAAACCCGGCACGGCCCAGCCGGACGATGGGTCACATCCTGCACCCAGCCCAGGAACTGGGGCACAGCCCCACCAGCCTCCCGCCCCCGCTCAGCCCCACGTAACACCCTCCCACAGCAATCCAGCAGCCTGGTTCATTAACTCTGTTTATTTCTTTCCTTTTTTTTTTTTTTTTTTTGGTTGTTTTTGTGGGTTTTTTCGAAGTACCGTACAAAAAAAAAAACCTCTTACAGTAACAAATACTGGGTTTACATTAGTAAACATCAACAGAAAGAGCAGAGAGCACTACTGCTGGTAACGGACAGCTCGGGGGGCAGGTTATTCTTTATTGCATATACCTAGAAACTAAAACCTCACGCAGCCTCCACGTCCTCTCCGAGCACAAAGCTGGCACCAGAGCCCTCGGTGGGGGTTACACGGGGGAGCCTGGAGCCCCCCGAGCAGGGAAAAGCCCCAGGCTGTGCCCCGGGGAGCAGAACAGCCACGTGGCACCCACGGGACGCGGGTGTGGCTCGGCTGGGGGACGTGGGGGTCACAAGCAGCAAAGCACAACCCAGCGCCTCGAAAACACAGCCGGGCTCGGAACGAGCAAAAGCAGCCAAGGACAAATCACAACGAGCTTACCCTGGGGGAGCCTCGGGCTGGGTTTCCACCCCCTGGGGAGCAGGGAAAAGCTGCGGCTTGGGAAGCCAAGTGAAGGAAGCACCGTCAGGGAAAGGCAGCCCCGGGGAAGGGCATCTTCCTCCTCGTCGTACGCAGGGACATGCGAGCAGAGCCCTGTCAAGGGCAGGCCACCAGCGGGCAGGGATGGCAGTGCTGGAAGGTGCAGAGGGGTGACCATGACCCCCCTCGCTCCTGGGGAGGAAGAGGCTGTGGCTGGGCAGCAGGAAGGGTCAGCAGAAATTCAGCCAAAAGGATAAAAATACAGAAGCCGGAATTTCCCTGGGCAGCAGAGCTGGGTGAGCACCAAGCAAAGTGTTGACAGGTGACAAGACAGGTCTTGAAGCTGAGACTCTTCCAGATGCTCAGCAGGTCCTGGCATGAGCCAGGAGCAAACCTTCCCAGCAGGATGGGCCCCAGGCTCACGTTGGGGGGTGGTGGGGAACGTGGAGCCCTTGGGGTGAGAGGCTGAGGATCCCATCCACCTGCAGCCTGCCCTGTGGTGTGCGGATGTGCTGGAAGTGCAGGGACAAGCACCGGACCAGCACAGAGTCCCCAGGCTGAAAAGGTGCTGCCGTGACCACTGCGGGACACTGACAAAGCTTTGGGGTGTTGGTGCAGTCCCCCCAGCCACTCCACAGACCCCAGGAGGCCTCTGGACAGGGTTGTGAGGACTGAGCCTCCCTGCCCCATTCCCACATGCTCTCATCTCTCACGTGCCCAAACCCAAACTATTCCCTTAATTATCCCTGGCCTCTTTTCCCAAGTGAGCCCCGAAGCCAACCACAGCCTCTCCTGGGCTGTGTCCCCCGACTCATTGCCTGCACCAAACACCGAAAAACCAGATCCAAAATCCAGGGCTCAGGGCCTGGAGAGCACATGCAGAGCAGGGAATGGGGGCTGTACAGTTAAGCACAGGAGAGCTGCCACGAGCAACAGGAATGCGAGGTTTGCTCCAGCAATCCCATCTCCAGAAGGATCTGGGGACCAGCCCAGAGCAAGGTGAGCAGCAGAGTCGGCCGGGGAGGGAGGGACAGCGTGGTCCCTGACGCAGCTGACACGTTGAGGGCAGGATGAAGGCAGACCACGAGCACACAGCACCCCATGGATCTGGCAGAGCCTGAGCTCCAAAGTGAAACAGAAGCGCCAAAGTCCACGGCATCCACCAGCCTGTCCCAAGGAGGAGCCTCCAAGAGGGAACGAGCCACTGTGGCAAATCAAGAGCACCAAGAATGCTCTTCTCCAGCCAGGCAGCCAAGATAACCCAGGGAAGAAAATGCCACCACGGCCTCAACTCTCAGCTCAGCTTTCAAAGCTCTTCCAGGCCCTGCTGGGCTGCCCTGGGGCTCTTTGAGCGCCCTGCCCACAGCAGTCAGCTGGGGTGGGCAGCCCTGGCCCCCACACAGCACCCACAGTTCTAAGTGCTTTGCATACGTATTTCACCATCATGCAGACACATTTCAGCATGCCCCGGGCCCAGCAGCTGTGTCCTCCTGCAGCAGAGAGGTCCTTCATTCCGAGAAGGGCTCGTAGTGTGCGTTGGGCTCCGGGCCTCTCCTGCTGCAGCTGCGGGGCCCGAGGCTGTGGCAGCCTGGCAGCTGCTGCCCACGCTGGGGGTGGCAGTGGGGGTCAGCAAACACCAGCACCAGGGAAGCAGCCGGTCACAAAAAGAACCATATTTACAGAGCTACAGTCAGCTTCAATGGGTTACGCGTGCAGAGAGCCACCGAAACAGGCCGGAAACGACGAGCTGTGCATCCCACAGATCCTGCCAGGAAAAACACGGGTACCAACATGGATTTCACAGCTTCGCTGGCACAACTGAGGCGAGAGATTCACGGTGAACCAGATCCTCCCTGCCCAGGCTGCAACACTCCAGGGGTGGTTATGACAAGAGGGAATGGCGGTGAGGTGGGGCACAGCACGGAGCGAGGACCTTGGCCAGGGAGCCCCACGGAGGATGAGGTTTCTCCTTCCTAAATGTGTCTCTGCGTGCAAGAGCAGCACCCCTCGTACCAGACACCATCACAGCCTGCGAGGCCACTGAGGGAGGTGAGAGTGAAGGATGCAGATGGAGCCTCCTCCTCTGCCTCCTCCAGTGTCCAGGCAGGGAGCCCCTCGGTCACGGCCGCAGACACCGAGGAATCAGGAACCAAGCTCTACAGTGATGCGTAGCGGGGCGACCTGCCAGCAAGAAGGGGACCTGACCTGCTTATCAGGGAAGGGGAGGGGGCTGTGCTCGCCCCCAGCAATTCAATCAGAACTGGATCCCACCTCCTAGAGGCTGGAGCCCGCTGGGAATCAACAGCCCAGCCTTTCTGTCCCATCAGCCAACACGTGTTTCAGCTACTGACCAAGAGGGACATCAGGAATGGTCACAGACATCTCAGAGGCTCTGAAGGAGCAGGAGCACAGAGACTCAACTATACAGGGTGCAAGAGTCCAGAGCCAGAAAGCAGTGCCCTGGGGAGAAGCTGAAGGCAGCTGTTGTGTTGTGCATGGGCTGCTCATCTGGCTGGTGGCTGGGAAAGGACCGGGTGAGCCAGAGTGACATTCAGGGAGTCATTGTGCTGCACCAGGGACGTGTGCTTGTAGTGCAAGACCAGGTCCTTGAGGGAGGCATAGAGGTTGTAGGGTTCGGCAAACCCATAGCCCGTCGCTGTCTTGTAGATCACGCAGTGCTTGGTGTCACCATCCACCCTGCCAGGGAGACACGGGGGCCTGGGTCAGCAGTGGACAGGGACACAGGAGCACAAGCAGGGGCCACCAAAGCAGCCCAAAGATACACCTGGCCCTGGCAGGAGAAGCCAAGGCAGATGGGAGCTGCCACCTCCAGCATCTGGCGAGGGAAGGGTGGAGCGATGCGGGAACACAGCCTGGGC
>WBMZ01009662.1:53219-64503 GCA_013400975.1 Atrichornis clamosus | reverse complement strand
ATATATACAGAAAATTAGAGAGACAGAGAAATAAAATAGAAAATACCTCTCTCCTCTGATGATAGATTGGGAGAGCTATGAGTGTTCAACCTGGAGAAGGCTCTGGGGANTCAACCTGGAGAAGAGAAAGCTCTGGGGAGATTTTAGAGCCACTTCCAGTGCCTAAAGGGGCTCCAAGAGGGACTTTAGACAAGGGTCTGGAATGACAGGACAAGGGGAAATGGCTTCCCACTGCCAGAGTGTGGGTTTAGGTCAGATAATGGGAAGAAATTCTTTCCTGTGAGGGTGGTGAGGCCCTGGCACAGCGTGCCCAGAGAAGCTGTGGCTGCCCCATCCCTGAAGTGCCCAAGGCCAGGTTGGACGGGGCCTGGAGTAACCTGGGATAGTGGAAGGTGTCCCTGCCCATGGCAGGGGCTGGAATGAGATGGTTTCTAAGGTCCCTCCCAACCCAAACCATTCTGTGATTCTATGAAAAATAAAGAAGCAAAGCAGGTGCTGAGAATCTCTGTCCCTGAAAGTGAGGGAAAGGTGTAGGATAGGTTGGAAACACGATGGGACTGGGCTCATCCGGTACCTCCCTTGGACACTTGTCACACTAATCATGAATTACACGAGCATGAATTTTGCTCCAAACCAGAGGCAAAACTGATAAATGTGCCTGAAGAAGTGCTGGTGCCAGCGAGGTCCTGCAGAACCCTGCAGGCTGAGGGAGGGGTGCCTCAGCCAGGGCTGCAGCCGGAGCACGGGGCCGGCACCGCTGGCCCCGAGCCGTGGATGTGGGCAGGTGATGGATGAGCAGGGACATCAAGGGAGACCGTAACATGTATATTGTGCATCCATGGGATTGTATTTTCAGGTGGTTTGTTTTCTCTTGAGCCATCCAACTCATCTCCTCCAAAGAGTTAATTTATGGTGTTTACCCAAAGTGATGGGTCCAGGGCAGGAGGTGGGGTGGAGTTTCCTGGTGAAAGGTCTCCCTTCGGCTTTAGCTGGTGGACACACAATTCTTCCTGCTCTCTGTCTGCACCAGGTGTTTTTCCAACAGGCAAACATCCGTCATTTCCAATTAATCCCAAAGGCCATTTCCATTACCCCTTGGTGGAGTTGACTAGAAATAACCAAGTTTCCTAGTGCTGAGCTTCAGTAAAATATTCTGAGTATCTCATACGAGATGACTTCCTCCTAATACCGGGGAGCACTTTGTACCTCACAGACAATGTTTTATTTCATTGTCACTAGTGGGACTGTACTCCTAGAGGCTGAGTTCCCCCCTGGCTTTTCCCAGCAAGCTTGCACTCGAGAGTTACACAGTCCCTGGGCTTTGGCTGACACTTTTCTACAAGTCATGTCCCAAGTTACAACATTGGTAGGAGTTAAGTGCCTCTGGGACTTCTGACCCTATGTCAAATCTGGTTAAAATTGCTCATAGCTCATCTCTCCTAATGAGTTCTGGTACCTACAGGCAGCTCCCTTAGTACCTCCCTGGTACCTGGATGCATTTGTCTTTTACATGTGAAAAAAAAAATTAAAAATTGTCTTAGTTCTTACCACACTGAAGCCCTGGAAGAAGTTTGTCGTCATAGAGAAAGAGTTTTCTGTCCTACAAAGTATATTTTGGGCTTACACTGCATAATAGCCTATCCCAGGAAGGAAAGGCAGACAAGTGGGGCTGGTGGAACCCAGGATCCGAGGTTTTTTCATTGATTTCCTCAATGACTTGGGACAAGTTTCCTTCACTTTGATGTTCGTTCACCTTAACTGTAACCAGGTCTACAACAGGGAATTGATAAGGTCACTCATGTTTGTACAGGTCCCATGGGGTCCTGATTTGGGACATCATGTGAAATTTGCTGGTTAAATAAAGCAGGCACTTGGGAGTTTTGATGCAGACAGCTGCTCTGAGTGCCCTCAAAGCCGGCCAGTCCTTAGCTAAAAGTATAAATACTACTAATAAAATACAGTAGATGCATACTGTGATCGTGGGCTGACAAAGTCGCTGCCTGTTGGAAGGGAAGCTAAACCAGAGGTGGGCATTCCCAAGTTCTCAGCTTTCCAAGCAGTCTTTAAAAAAAACTACACGTGATTTTATTGTACATTTTCAACCCATTCAGCCAGTTCTACAGTCAGAAGTACACACGTTTTGTACACACAATCACCTTCATTGGTTTGATATGCAAATGGTTACTTAGAAATACTGAGTATCTGCGGCGAGTGGTTTTGAACCACTCACACAGAGACACAGAGCTCTGCAAACGTGCTGTGCGCCGGGACCTTTGAAAACAGCTCCTTTCTTGCTGCCACTCGCATTCTGCTTCTGAACTGGGATTTTGCACAAATATTTTTAAGTCATTGTTTTAACATTTTCACGCTTGCTTTTCAAGTAGATCATCCTCTGTGATCACAGACAATGGCAACAATTGTTCAGTGGTCTCTTACTCTAATCGAGTCAATTTGCTTTGCTGGGATTTCCCTCTCCCCTGCATTCAGCGTTCAGGACCAAACAGAGTGAAGCGGATCTAATTAACTTTTCTCAAGGGTGTTGACTGTCTGCAAAGCAAGAGGAAAGCAATGAGGAATACATTATGAGAGCCTATTCATTGCCAACTCGCACACAGGAGCACATTTTCCTCTTGCAAAACCAAGGTTTACACAAATTTCCTTATTTGATTGTATTTCCTGTTGCATAGAGGCACCAGGGGCTGTGTGAACTCCTACGGGTTCTGGAGACAGAGTCAAAAGGAAATAAAGGAAAAGCGCTTTGTATAAACAGTGGAAATTAGAAATTTCTAATTAGCCTTTATTCATTAGGAGGATGAGAAGTTAAATGTACCCTAGGTCAGTGTGTTAAGGTGATCCTTTAAGGTGCATTCACAGACAGGTACAGAAACTGAGCCTGACTGAAGCTCAGATGCTGCCTTCACCTACCTTGGGCACTCTGGGAACAGTGAGGACTTCACATCCATGCAAGGCAAGTCCAAAGTTTGGAAAATCATGGAAACACAAGAGGCTGGGTCTGGCAGGCAGCTCGACAGGGAACTGCTGCAGTGATGGGGTGGGTGAGGGAGGCTGGGCTGGCCAGGGTGCCATCACTGCCAGTGCAGCTGGAGAGGGTGACAGGGATTTCCATCCATTTGGCTTTGAGTGTGGCTAAACACCAGAAGTTCATATTTGCGTAATTTAAAAAATAACACCCAAACTCAGTGCCTCAGTTTCCCCAATGGAGACCGTAGAGTAACAACCTATGGACACTCCAGGGTTTAACTTATGGATGTTGACCTACAGTATCCCATGATGACCTGCCCCCTGGACACTGATGTCAGCAGGAGTGCCCATCCGTGTGCCAGGGAGATAAGAACATCCCTGGACAGACGGACCTTCCCTGTGGTGAGGCAGCAGCACCCTGTGGGATGGCAGCAGCCTTCATCTCTAAGGGAGTGATTGCCAGGGAAGACCCTGTGAAAACGGCCAGAAAGGTGCCACAGGCATTGTCACCTTGGGCTAACAGCAATCTGTGTTTGTGACTGAAAGTCACTGTCAGCTACTGACACAAACTCAAAGGACTCAAAAGGACTTTCCTGATATCCTTGAAATTCTGGTGGGAATATCTGCTTGCAGGATGTGCAGGTTTCTCCCACTGTTGCATTGTCACAGGGTCACCTCTGCTTGGGAGACCTGGTCCTCTCAAGGCAAGGGGAAGCAGAGGGGAGCTGAAACAGGGTTACTCTGACTCTGTGAAGCTTCACCTGTCTCTCCTCTGAAGCATTAAGCAGTTCCCAAGTCCTTCTGACCACTGCACTAGGACGAGATAAATGAGGATGGTGTGTCAGGCTAGCCAAGGTAGCCTGCGAGCATCTGGGAGCTATTTTCAAATGTCAGAAGTTAACAAGGCACTGGCTCTTCTGCTAAATTGAAATCCTTTCTGAACGTCCCCACTTCTGACACAAGCTGTTGATTGTCATCTTTATTATACCATGTGCAAATAAATACATAATAGCATCTTGTCAAAATGTATTGCCATTCAAATTGTATCCATAATCTGGATGTCTAACACAATCTCAGTGCTTCCTAACAAACACGTTTCCCTACCAATTTCTGTAGGATGAGAACCCCGGTCTTGCAATTTATTCAGCAGTAGGGCTGAGAGGGGAAGAGGATCAGGACTGTGTGGAAGGTCAAGGCAAGAGACATTGTCAGCACCTGCGTCAGCACAGCATCAACTCAGACAACAAGAGACATTAAAGGTACATCCAGAGCAGAAAAACCCTCTTCTGGACACAGCTGTGAGCAGCATTGATGTTTCCAAAATATTGTGCTGGTGCAGTATCTCTTGTTTACCAACAGGATGTTCTAAAAGCCTTTAAACTCCCTTGTGTCTCAGCACCTTCTCTCAGGAAGGCCAGGCTGGGTGCTGGGGAGCTGCAGCAGTTGCTATTTGCATTACACCAAGTCTGTGTGGGCTCTCGGTGCCTCCAGCCCTCTCTGCTCCACTGGGTGATGTTCTGCCCTACAGCCCCCCTGGGCTGTTCCAAACCTGAGCACTGGCTGTTTGCTCAGGCTGGAGAAACACAAGAACCACTCACACTGGGGTGTAGAGAGGAGTGATGAACCGGGGTGGCTGCCTGGTGTTAGCAGAGCAGAGAGTTTCACTGGGGAGTGTTTCAGTGAGATGCCCCAGGGCAGGCAGACCCTGCCCTGCACGGGCTCTCCTTGAGCCCTCAGCCCTGTCTGAGGTGGTCCCACACTGAGCTGTCAGCATCAGACCACCAAAACCAGCACACAGGAAAACTCTCAGAACAAGAGTTTTCTCAAAGGACAAAGGCAAGTAGTAATAGATCACTCCCCACTACCCTTCCTAAAAAAATACAAAAGATATTTGCTTTAGCAAAGTGGTTTATGGTTCCCACCTCATTCCTACTGTTTTGACAGCTTTTGCAGCTCAACCTTCTGAGCCAGCTGTGGTGGGACAGTGAGTGACCAGACAGGCTGACTTGTGACCCTGGGATGGTTTAGGAACAACAGTGGCTGGGGCTGGGCTGGAGCCCTGAGAAAAGGCAGATATAATGATGGAGAAGCATGAAACAGCTGCTGTGCTCCCCTCCTCTCTGCTGAGGCGGAGGGATTCATGTGCATTGGTAGGAACAGCTGCTCACACCAGCATGTGTTTACACCCTGTTTTGCCTCTGCTCACATGAGTGGTGCTAAATTAATCTAAGACATCTATAGCAGCAATACTTACTAAATGCAATAATTACCTGTATGCTAAAGTATGCCCTATTTACATTGCAATATATTCAGTTCAATATGTTGTGTCACTGCACTTAATAAATAGAGCACAAGGTGGTTTATAGGCCAGGGCTGTGCTCTTATCAGCTTTCCGCTGCAGCTATCAATGAAATCATTAAATAATGAACAGATTGGCTCAGCTCTGACAATCTTCAGTCCCATTTATTCTCTGGGCAATCTGTGCCAGGGCCTCACTACCCTCACAGCCAGGAAAAATGTCTTCCCAATATCCAATCCAAACCTACTCTTCTTCCTCTGTTGCCACTAAATGCCAGGAGGTTTTGGGAGATCAGCAGAACGTGGGAATTTGTTGAGAATGTCTTATAAGATGTTTGGCCTTTCCTTGCCTCACACACCCTTTTGGGTGAAACAAGGTGAGCAGGACTTCACTGGAGGGGTATAAGGAGAAATTGGTGTTTCCATGACATTTCTGTAGGGTACCACTGCACGTGGCTGGAGGGAGGCATATTGCACCAAGATTAACAACTTAAATGTCTCCTGGGCTGCTCCAGGGCACAAAAGCTGACATGCAAGGGCCCAAGTGTGTGTCTGCAGCATTCCTGGTGGGAAAAAGCCCTGTGATATGCCAGCTCTAGGTGTGCCAAGGCACTGGGAGCACACCGGGCAGTGCAGCTTAACCACAGACAGGGCTGAACCCACCGGAGTGCTCAGGGACATTCCCATCCCCACTCACCTACTGCTGTGAAAGGGTTCTGAGGGCACAGACCGATGGGAATTTGGGAGCCAAACTCCTCTGGTGTCTTAGGCCAACACAGCTTCACAGACATCACCAGACAAGTTCCTTGTGGCTTAGTCTGTGGTCAGTACAAGGCTGCTGCAGCAAAACCTCTTTGGCAGGAGAATAGTGCACCAAAGGTGCATTTTAGAGTGCAAAACATTAATTTTTTAGGACAATCTTACTCCTCAGGAATCCCGTAATCTCCTGCCGGGTGAGTGAGAGCAGTACCTGGCGCTTGCTGGGCCGGCTTACCTGGACATGGTGCTGCTGTTATCATCCTTCAGTGCTCTGTAAAGCACTCTGGGGTGACTTGGCAGGGGGAAAGGTGTTTCTTCAAATGCCAGTTTCCTGATCCTACGCCTCAGAAAAGCTTCACTAATTAAACTGCAGTCGCCAACAGAGAGGGTGTTTTTCCTGGCAGTTAAACGCCTGGATGATCGGAGGGCCCCAGGCAAAGCCGAAGGTATTTGATCCAGCCAGATGTTAACTGCCAGGAAACATCCCAACAAGACAGTGCTGTAATGTGCTTAATAAAACATCCCGGTTTTCCTCTGGCACTGGGAAGGCATGGAGACGACCTACAAATGTTTCTACACCTAATTCAGCTCGGTGGGCAAAGAGCAGGAGGTGCAGGGCACTGCACCCCTTTAGTCCCCCAGGTCGGACACAGAGCACAAACCAGGGCATTTCCAAGCAGAGCGGCAGGGAGGCAGGCCAGAGGAAACCAGTGTTTGCTCAGCCTCTTAACACCTGGAAGTCCACGAAAGTGTTGTTTCTGAAGCCAAAACCAGGATGTATTTGAGCAGAAAATGAGCTGCTCTTGCAACTGCTGTTATTTCTCGTATTTTGCTGTCTACACTCTGTTTGTGCTGTGATTATATCAGGGTGTTCTGTTGTTGCTAATTTTAGAGTGAAAACAAAAAAAAAGCACTTTGCAATCTATCAAGGATTAATGCTGAGTTAGGCTAGGACTATAATCTATGTTTTGTAATAGGGACACTGAGCCAAGTTTAAGGAACTGGGCTATGACCACATGGCAAGTCAGTAGGAAAACTCCTGAATTATCTCAGGCTTGCAAAGGAGCTTCCCATCACTTCGTGGGGAAAGAGGACTGAATTCAGGCTTTTCTCAAATATCCTCTATAACCCTCAGACCTCCTTTTCCCTGCTTAAAAAATAAGTTAAAAACCTCACTTTATTTCTCCAAGCTTTCCTCCCTTCCTCTCTTCAGAGTGCAGACCCCACCAGAGGAGAAGTCTGGGTCTTACACACCCTACAGAGTGCTGAGGAGCTCTGCTCTCCCCCTGCATCCTGCACTTCCAGGCTGGAGCCAGACCAGCAATTCCCTGGGACTGCTTCAGACAATAGCAGTGCTCATGTGAGAGCAGGCTTTATCAACCCACATCATGCCAGAATTAATGGCTGTCTTAATAAAAGCAAGTGAGATCATCACTCTTGGCTTAATTTTTCCTTTTTATTGCCTTTTACATGTAGAAGTAATGATCAGCTGCTTAAATATCTCTAAAGCCAACACTTAAGGACATGTTCAAATCTCTCACTCGCTAATAAATGGCAGTGTCATTTCAGAGGGAGTTTTAGCACATTCCTGGACCAAAAGGAGAGGTTCCTTGTAGGACTGGCACCCCCACCCTTCAAGACTCCCGGCTCCCTCCATTACGACAGGGAGATGCACTGGAGCTGTGGCTGGGTGCTGAGTGCAGGCTCAGGTCAGAGAGCACCTGCAGGATTGGAGGCAAAGGCAAAAGTCTCTGTGCCTGTCTTTGCAGCCCAGGTTAAAATAGAGCCTTCACAAAGTCACACACACATCTTAAGAGTCCTTGGACTTCGTAATAACCTTTCAAGAGAAATCACCAGATTAGGGACCGAAGGCTTTGTTTTCCCTTATTGCCCAGAAGGATTTCTAGACACTGTTGGGTCTCTATTTACCCACTTCATTCCACTGTGAGCATCAGAATCAGCCTCAAATGTTACTGAAATATGACTTACATATACAAGAACCTAAATGCAAATGAGGTTCAATGTGATTCTAAGTCCTAGAGGCCTGTATCACTTACAGAAATGAATTTTAGGCTCTAAATCACTTCTCAAACCCATCTCTCTCCCTCAGGTATCACTTACGAGCAGAAAAAATTAGTCCTCAGTGCTCCACTGTATTTGTACTGGACTGACCAGTAAAATTATGGTTTAAGGGGATAGATAGGAGTTAACCTCTTACTTGACCCCTCTATTTTCTATAAGGTATATGCCAAGTACAGGGTGCGCTGACCCTGAACCTGCTGCCCTGAGGGGGCCTCCTGGTCATGGCTCCATCCCAACACCTGGAGAAGGAGACTCACAGAACCATAGAATATCCTGAGTTGGAAGGCACTCACAAGGATCATCTGGCCCTGCACAAGACAACCCCAAAAATCATACCAGGTGCCTGAGAGCATTGCCCAAGCACTTGCTGAGCTCTCCAGGCTTGGTGTGAGCAGCTGTAGGAAACCCCAGTGCTGCTCCGAGCTCACGCTGAGAGGCACTGAAAAGTTTGAGGCTTTATTGTCACTGCACTGACTCCTCCCTCCTGCCCTATGAAAAATTGACTTACTGGAGGTGTAAAGAACTCGCAGTGGACTCACCTGTGTGTGACTGGTTAGAGCAGTTGCTGAGAGACACAGCAGCCCCTCTGGCAGCGCCTGTGTTTGCAGGGGCGGGTGCAGGGGACGTCACTCTGGGAGGGCTGAAGTGGAAGAGCCACAGAATCCCAGGATGGTTTTAGCTGGAAAGGACCCCAACAATCACCTCACTCCAATCCCCCTGCCATGGACAGGGACACCTTCCACTAGACCAGGTTGCTCCAAGCCCCATCCAGCCTGCTCAGAGCACACTGCTCTGCAGCAGCACAGATACAGACATTAATAGTTCTCCTTTCTCCGCCTACCATTAGTCTGCAACCTGTGTGAATTGTAATTAAGCTCATTTAGAGCAGGGCATGGTGTGCAAAACACTAATATCAGCAGTGGAGTCATCCAAATTAGGTCCATTTGTCAAAATAATGGTATGGGGGAAGTGTGTCTTGCATAGCTGAAGTCGTGAGTGAGCAGTGCAGAGCTCAGATGCTCCTGGGACAGCACAGCCCGGGACACAGCTCTTGTCCAGATCTCTGGAAAGGGACTGGAAACCTCGTAGTGGATTCAAAGAAGTGGATGCCTACAAACACCTCACTTGAGCTAATGAAATCGTTGCTTGGCACGGTGTTATTACTCAGCTTTCATGAGGCCCCACCTGGAGTCTGGCTTTGGGGTCCCCAGCACAGGAAGGACATTCATTGGCCGGCTGGACAGAGTCCAGAGGAGGCCATGAGGATGATCTGAGTGATGGAGCACCTCTACTATGGGGACAGGCTGAGAGAGTTGGGGATGTCCAGCCTGGAGAAGAGAAGGTTCCAGGGAAGCCTTACAGCCCCTTCCAGTGCCTAAAGGGGTTCCAAGAGAGCTGTAGAGGGACTTAGACAAGGGCCTGGAGGGACAGGACAAGGGGGAATGGCTTCTCACTGCCAGAGGGCAGGGCTAGATGGGATCCTAAGGAGAAATTCCCATTTGGGAGGGTGGGGAGGCCCTGGCACAGGTTGCCCAGAGAAGCTGTGGCTGCCCCTGGATCCCTGGAAGTGTCCAAGGCCAGGCTGGACAGGACTTGGAGCAACCTGGGACAGTGGAAGATGTCCCTGCCCACGGCAGGGGGTGGGAGGGCATGAGCTTCAAGGTCCTTTCCAACCCAAACCATTCTGGGATTCCATGTTCTATGATTCTAGGATGCTTCAGAAAGTCTTTGGGGTTCCAGCAGGGTCCAGGTTACCCAGGAGCTACGTCTGGAAGCTACGGAGCCGAAGCTCACCCTGCAGGTAGCACCAGCAGAGAGTGGGTGCCTTTGTGCCATGTTCAACCACCCTGCAGAGCTTTCCAGCTGGAGAGGAGCTGTTTGACTCCAGCCCTGCTGTGGCAGCTCGTGTGAACCTGCTGTGTTCAGCTGATGGGGCCTTCAAGAGAAATCAAGTAAAGGCCTCAAACCAGGGAGAGCTACTTAAGTTTTGACTGTCTGGGCTCTGCAGCCTGGGATGGAGGAAAAAGCTGAGATCAGAAGCCTTGAGTTCATCGTGTCAGTAGGAAAAGTTAAAAAGGGAATGGCTGTCAGTGAACATCCCAGGAGGTTACTGGCAACAGAATACTTGTTTTTTATTTATGGAACACATTTCCCGGAGAGGTGTTGGATGCCCCATCCTTGGACACATTCAAGGTCAGGCTGGATGTGGCTCTGAACAACAATT
The DNA here is from genome assembly GCA_013400975.1 of Atrichornis clamosus. NCBI lineage: Eukaryota > Metazoa > Chordata > Aves > Passeriformes > Menuridae > Atrichornis > Atrichornis clamosus. Next base: position 54,158 of record WBMZ01009662.1, on the reverse strand, counting down.
TGGTCCAGTTGAAGAAGTCCCTGCTCACTGCAGGGAGGTTGGACTGGATGATATTTAAAGTGCCCTTCCAACCCAAACCTTTGTATGGTCCTTTGGGAGAGTAGGTGAGGGGCTGAAATCCTTCCCTCCTTCCCTCTTTCCCCCTTCCCTCCTGCAGTGAAGGCTGCCTGCATCCACCCTGCAAGGCTGATGCATCCCAGCTGGGTCCCTGCTCGCGCCAAGTCACCCTGTGCACGCAGGGGCTGTGGGGCTGGGACTTTGGGACATCTGGCAGCCCAGGCTGTGCAACATCTGGAAAGCCAAGAGTTTGCTACCTAAAGTGGGACTCAGCAGGTCTGGGATTTGACTTCTTGTCTGCGACCTTTCAGGACGAGGTCTGGAAGGGAGCGATCTTTCCCTCCCCTGCTTTTTTAATTGTGCTGGTGCCTTGTCTGGGGCTGTGCTGGCTGAAGTGCTGACAATCTGGGAAGCCTACATTCTTCTAGGAGGAAAAACTGGGAAAGTAGTTACATCTGCGAAGCCTCCAGCCTATCCCAGCTGCCAAAAGTGCAAAGTAACAAAACTGAAACATGCTCTGGTTTCAGACACTGTTGGCCTTCACCTCTTGAAGAGGGGTCTCTTTGCACCCTGGCTTGTGCCACAAGCCCTGTGCAAATGAGGCAAGCTCGGCTGTGAGGCTGGCTCTCGCTCGCATTTGTGTTTATTTTGGTGTAAAAGCCCATGTATGGTGTTGGCTGAGAGAGGACCTGGGTGATTTAGGACTTTTTGCAGCTGTGGAGATGCTCTGCTCCGGAGCAGCCCTGCCAGTGCCCGGCAGTCAGGGGTGTGTGAGCCCTGCCTTCCAGGAGTGTCTGAGCCCTGCCTTCAGGGGTGTGTGAGCCCTGCCTTCCAGGAGTGTCTGAGCCCTGCCTTCAGGGTGTGTGAGCCCTGCCTTCAGGG
>WBMZ01009662.1:0-52784 GCA_013400975.1 Atrichornis clamosus | reverse complement strand
TGAGCCCTGCCTTCCAGCTCCTGTGTGGATATTCCACATGTTTAGCCTGTGATCCATGGAGATTCCTTTTGCACTGCCTCACCCCCAGCCCTTTCCTTCCTCTGTCAGTCAGTGAATGCCCCGACCCTTGTGAGTGAGTGAGTGGGAGACCTCGAGGGCTGTTTATTATTTAATGCTGCTTTTCTTGGCTTTCTTTGTTCTGTTTATCTCTCTGCCATTTAGTTCCCCATGTTGAAGGGAACCTTGATCTGTTGTCAAACCCCTCCATGAGATATTTGATTGAAATGTGTCTTGCCTGCCTGAGTAAACCTGTCTGACTGGGAAATGCTTTTTTGCTGTGTAAAGAAATGCAACAGCTGCCTTCTTCCACCCTCTGCCTTTCCAGCAGAACCCAAATGAATTGCTTAATTTCAAGCACATCTGATAATAAGGTTGAGGTGTCAAAAGTCATTACATTCCAGAGTAGTATGGCACTTTGAGTAGAGAGATCATGTTTGGATTTCATAATTTATTTTTTTCCCCAATTTCTCCCAAAGAAGGACAAAAGTATTTGCTCCTTGTTGGCTGCCAGGTATAGCTGGGACAAGGCTGCAGCTCATCTCCTGCTCTTGGACCTTCACGGGGGGCTCTCAGTCCCCTGTGCCCTGACAAGGCAGGACCAGCATCAGCAGGTCCAGGACTGGAGAAACATCTACAAAAAGCCCTGCCCGGGCCCTGTTTTATTTCTCTGAAAATCAGCATTGAGGTGCTATTTTGCAAATGACCTTTGCAACCCGCCTGTATGCCTTTAAGTTGCTATAACCACGTGTGAAGCAGTGGTATTAATAATAATACTATTCACACCAGAGTCTCCTGGGCAGCTGAATGGCAGGATGAATGTGGATTAATATTCCTTAGCCACAAGGGACTAGGAAGGAGCTAGTGGAAGCATAGCTTGTGAAATTAATAATCACCACCCACTTGGAGGAAAAGGAATTGGATTACAGGGACTCCAAAATTAATAGTATCCTGGGCAAGCAGAGCCTGTTGAAATATTCATTGGGTTGAGGAACCCAAGGCAGTGAGAGGCAGGCGGGGTGTGGTGCATTATGTAGCCACGGGCGATGCTGAGCTGCCTTCTGTGGCCGGGGGCGGCTGCTCCTCCCTGCACGGCAGCAGTGTGCCACTAATTGGGCAGAGGAGCTCAGGGAGACCTGTCTGTCCACTGGTGAATGCTGCCAGGAGTGTTTGTGCCCAGAATAAATAAAGCAGCAAGGGATGCTCTTGGGCTGAAGCACAGGAAAACTGGGGGGCTTAGGGGGTTCCCGTGTGAAGGGTTTTTTCAGCATGACACCTCTCTGAATCCTGGGGGCTGCCTGTGCAGAAACGCCTTGTTTTGAGCATTCCTGTGTCACTGTGTGAGGCTCTGGATGCTGTGGGGCATGGCTACTGTGGACAGGGCAGAAGTGTGGGTTGTGTGAACAGGCTCCTCTGCTCCCAAAAGCCACAGCCCACCTGTGCCAGCAGGAGAAAATAACTAGCCTCACTCCCAGGCACATGAGATTGGTGAGAAAAGCAGTAAACCCACTGTTGGCCCCCAAAAGTGTCTGTGACCTCCCAGGGCCTGGCTAAATCCTGCAGCATGGGAGAGCTGGGGGAGTGTAACTTCCAAAAAGCCATTTGTGGGGATACGGTGCCTGCTGCTGACTGGGAGGGAGCTGGATTCAGTTTAATGGGATAAATGGCCTCCAGATGCTCCTTTCAGGAGCTCTGCTGGCAGCCAGGCTCTGCACATGCCCCTTAAACCCCCTGGCATCAGAGCCACGTGCTGTTGATGTGAGTGAAGGCACAGGCCCTGTGCACCCCACACGAGGTCCTGGGCACCCCACATGAGACCCTGGGCACAGGTACAGAAATGCACCTCACAAGCCCGGTGTCATTGTCATTCATGGTCTGGAAAAGCTTCTTTCACCAGTGAAGAGGAGTTGTGGACCTTCACGGCCCCTCATGGCCCTGCTGAAGTCTCTGCACAAAGATTTGGGATGGGCAGGGGAGAGCTCAGAGCTGAGACTGTCACCGTGTCTGTGCCCTCTGCCTCTGGGGCTCTGCAGAGGCTGTAGACCAGGAACCAAAGCACAGCACCACTTCTTCCTCCCTTTACTGCCCAATCTGTCTCCTTTTGCCTCAGTGGCCAGAGTGCAGCAAGTGAGAACAAAGAGAGAAGGAGGTGGCAGAGCTGCCCCCCGTGCACTGGTCCCTGTGGAGTCTCCTTTGCCTCTCTCACCCATGGAAATGCTTTCTCCCAACAGATCAGGGGTGGAGAGAGTGTTTCCATTCAAACAAATGCTCCTCTTCCTTGCCCCCACATCCTTATTTCTGGATCATTTTCATTAACGTGTGGCCAGAGAGCTCCAGGGAGAGGGACCCGTGCTCCCTCTAAAAGCCAGATCTCTGGCAGACCTGTGTCTGGCACGAAGACGCCGTTCTTAGCCCTGAAGAGGCTCAGCAGGTTGTGCTGATTTGGGAGGCAGCTGTCTGGAAAACAACACGTGCACATGTCTGCAGCCATGGGCTGCCTGGGGGTGCAGCAGGCTCTCCATCCATTCCCCTCCATCCCTCCCTTCCCACACTTGGACGAGGCTGACAGCAGCTCCCACGGACTCTGCTGCCAGGAAGATGAGGTATATCTCTGCTCCAGAGGCTGGTGGGACCCCCTGAGAAGCAGCTGTGGGCCAGATGCCACCAAATGTCATGGGGGCGGTGTGCTCGAAAAAGGAGAGTTTATATGGGACAGCAAAGCCAACACTAAATTAAATTGGTTGTGCTATTGAAGAGGGAGACATTGCCCCTGTGAGAGTATGTCAAAGTCCTGCAAGCTCATGTGAGATGTGCAGTGAGCCTGTTGTGCTGCCAGCGTGCTGAATTACTACTTGAGTGGGTATTTGAAAGGGTAAATCACTACAGGGGATCATTATTTAATCAGTTTGAATTAAAGATTCCCCAGAAATACAACATTGTGCATTTTAAAAAAATATATATCCTAACTGTGTGTTTCCCACAGCTCTGCTCTGCTTCAAGGAAACCAGTGATGTTTGACTTCATTCTGCCTCGAGGTAACCAAAGCATCTGGGTTAAAAACCTGGCCCCGTGATGTCCAGCCCACCCTCCTGCCCCAGTGGAGGGAGGTTCTGGTGGCACATCCAGAGATGTGGCCATTGCATTGCATGTCTAAGGGCTGGTCTAAACTTGAGTAGTTTTGCAAAACACATCTCCTGTTCACCCCTCCAGGCTCCCAAACTGGAGTTAAGCCAGGTTGGAACTCTCCCTGGCCACAAGCTGACAAATGGATTTGTTTTGTTGTGTTTATAGTGGAGAAAGAAACTCTGGGTGCAACCCTGCGCACGTCTAAAATCAGCAGGAACCCTTCTAGTGAAGCCAGGTGGGTGTTGGTCCTGCTGAAGGTATCTCAGGAGGCATCATGAAGCACCTGAGTGGGAAGTGTCCAATGAGCTCCTGCTGAGAGCTTTGGTGAGAAGAACCCTATGGGACCTGGAGTGATGGCCAGTGGGTGCCTCTTCCTGGTTTTTTGGCAATGATGGGTTAGAAAAGGCATCCTAATGAGATTTATGAGGCTGGTTTAAAACAGAGAAGTTGCCCTGCCAACATGACACGTGCCTGCTACATAAAAAATACGATGATGAAGGATGACAGCTTTGTGTCCATACACTTTCATCCCAAGGTGCCTTCATGCAACCGCCAAATATTTAATTTCTTTTAATTTCCAGCCTCGGCTGTTTTTAGCAGGTGAGGATGCAGAAAGCCCTCTGCCCCAGATGGGTGAGGTGGAACACCCACGGGGCAGACACAAACCACAGTCAGCTGGTCCCCAGCTCCTCCAACACTTTCCACTCTTACAGTGCCATCCAGCTGAACACTGCTCTGTGGATTTAAGGCCTGCTTTAAACTCAGAGCTTACCTCTGTAGCTGTCTTTGATTAGGAGTTGAAATTGATCTGGGGAAAATCTTCCATGGCTCCTTTTAGCCAGCAGAGCTGTGATTTCCGTGGGGCAGGGTTCGGGCTGTGTTCCAGGCCAGGGTGATTGAGGCAGTGCAGGTCCTGATTGTGGGGAGACCATCAGTGTCAGGGCAGAGCCTGTCCCCTGTCCTCTCCTGAGCGATGGCCCAGCCAGGGGCGTGGGGACACTCGTCTGTCGTTGCTGCCCAATTTTCCACACTGTAAATCCTGCCCCTGAGAGCACAAACATGACTTGACCTACATACTGCAGCTGGTGGGAAAGGCAAGGGTCCTCCGTTTGAATTTTGCTGGAAGCTGGGAAAGAGACCTTTTCTTTTCCTCTGGCTTCTTTCTTTCAAGCTTCTACAAAAAAAAAAAGAGTTGAAATGTCAAACTAGAAAAATGATATTGTTGTGGCAAGCACATTTTCTTCTTCAAAATGGAAATTCTCCTCAAATTTCTTTAGCTTGAATACTACAGTTAATAATGTTTTGCTTTTCTTTTATGCTGGTGGAGCAAAGGTTGGGGCTGAGGTTGACAAAGAGACCCTGTGGAGTGGGACCCTCAGCAGGGCTGTCCTGCAGCAGTGCTGGGGAGGAACAGGCAGTGTGGGATGGGAGTCCTCTTGTCCAACATCACATGCACACGTTAAGTGAGGGGGATCACGTCCTGGGAACATCACACTCCCCCTGGCACTTATGGGTGATCAATGGTGACATCTGACAGAGCTAAATATGCTGTGGACACTCAAAGTGAAATAAATCCCACTGCTGCAGTGACGTGCCCACCTTGGATCTCTCCGAAGGAACACTGACATCCCTTTCCCTCCTTGAGTGCACCACTGAAACATCAAGGTCAGAGGTTCCTTTGGCTGCACACCCAGAAACCACAAAGCCCAGAACCAAAACACTTAAATACCTCTGGCCCTTGAGGTTTAATTGCAATCCCAGACAGGCAAATTGTTCCCAGCTGCCTGTTGTGCCTGAGGGTGTCCTGCCCTGAGTGTCAGCCCACAGCAGCTCCAGGCTGTCACCTCCTGCACAGGGTTCCCGGGCTGGGGCTGTTCCAGCAGCAGGCTGCACTGACGGGTGTCCGGCCCACGCGGTTTGGGGCTGGATGTCAGAAGGCCCCCAAAACACAGCCACACGGTGTCCTAAACACAGCCACATGGTGTCCTAAACACAGCCAGAGTGCTGCATTCCGCAGGGAATGGGGACACCTGAGGGACAGACAGGCTTCTGCTGCCTCAGAACTTACGGCTTGTCAGAACCATCCTGACCAGAAATGGGAATGGGAATGCAGTTGAAGTGGGTATTATAGTTTATGAAGCTTTAAGTGAAGCCGGAGGCATGAGCTTTAACACCCTTTCTCTGCTGCTGCAGAAGGGAAACGTGAAGGCAGGCTGGTGAATTTTGCTTTCTGAGGGCACAAGCCCACCAAGTAATAAAAAATAACAAAACACAAAGCGTCCCAAGAGCCCCAAACCCAAACCATATGTGACCCAGAGAAGTCAGCTGTACTTCCCCATAGTACAGCTGTGGAGGTCAGTGCTTAAGCCAGTCAGGAGTCAGGTCTCAGAGAGAAATGATCTCTCATTCTGCTCTTTTTGCGCCATCCCCCTACAGTCCCCGAAAAATCCCTCTGGTTTTTAAAAGTTACGTGACTAATTAACAACAATCTATACCTGTTACACCAGGAACTCTCTGGGATAAGGACTCGCCAGGCTGGGGTTGGGCTGCCCCTTGCAGTGATACTGAAAGGGCAGGACATGGTTCGTTCTGCAGTTATACTTTAGAAAGCAGATTTGGGACCAGGATGTCCCAGTAGCTCCAGGATCATGGCCATGGAGTGCTTCAAAAAGGTTCTGCTGTAAGGGCACATAGCCAAGGACAGCAGAATTCATAGGATCATGTATAACAATCATCACAGAATGGTTTGGGTTGGAAGGAACCTTAAATCCCATCTCATTCCACCCCCTGCCATGGGCAGGGACACCGCCCACTATCCCAGGTTGCTCCAAGCCCCGTCCACCCTGGCCTTGGACACTTCCAGGGATCCAGGGGCAACCACAGCTTCTCTGGGCACGCTGTGCCAGGGCCTCACCACCCTCACAGGGAAGGATTTCTTCCCAATATCCCATCTATCCCTGCCCTCTGGCAGTGGGAAGCCATTCCCAGGGTCCTGTCCCTCCAGCCGGTGGCTGAGGTCCGCTCCAGCTCTTTTGGAGCCCCTTTAGGTACCAGAAAGTGCCATATGGTCTCCCCAAACCCTTCTAATTCTCCAGGCTGAACAATCCCCACTCTCTCAGCCTGACGTTTGATGGGTCCCAGGGCTTGGATGGGAGCTGTGGATGCCACTGGTGTGAGACCAGAGCTTCAGCTCAGCTGTGACCTTAGCCAAGTGACACACGATGCCATCCTGCCTAGTGCATCACACAAACCCCTCTTTTCTGCCATCCCTTCCCAGGTTCTTTCTGCTGTATTTGGCACAGCCATTCCCTGTGCCTCTGGGGCCAGCCCGTGCTGAGCCTGTGTGCAGGGACCAGCCCCCGCCTCCAGTGCATGTGCTGGGGCTGCCCTGCTGGCTCTGATGTCCCCCCTTGAGCTGACCACGCAGCTGAGGACCAGCCCTGCATCCCTGGGGACTCTCCCAGCGAGAATGTGAATGGTTAAGCAGCTCCAACCGCCTGCTCAGGAAAGCACTTTGTTTGCCCTGAAGGGGGGTGAGAAAAAAATCTGGAAAAAAGGACCTCTGGGAGACCTTGTAAGATTAAGCCAACATACCAAGCTGCTGAACAATGGTTGACATAGCAGGGCTGCACTCCTGTCCCTCCCCTGGCTCCTATAGATCACAAACATATGCTCCGTGCACGCCGGCCCCAGTCTTTTATTTCACTATGTTTCAGTTCCCGTCTTTCGTATCTTTTTATTCTGCGTATGACACAGAAGTTAATTTGAGAAAAAGGATAAAGTGTCACATTCTCTTGAGAAATGAACATGTAAATGGCCTGGAAGCAACATAATTTTTCTCTCTCTTTTTCTTCTTTTTTTTTTTCCCCTTCCTTACCACGAAAGCAGCATTAAATCTGCTCTCCCAATCTGCCCTTTCCGTAGCTGCTTCCCTGGCATCAGAGAGGACGGATGGGCCAGGGGGGAGCACAGATGGGACAGGGGGTTGCAGTTGCCTGACCCCGTCCTAACGCTAACTGGGACACGGGGAAGGCCTGGCTGGCTGGAAGCTCCCACTTCCATGTGGGATGGGCAGTGGGGGCACTTCCATGCCTGTCCTGGCACCGTGGGTGTGCCTGTGGGTGCGGGTGCAGCAGAACCAGCAGGACGTGGCTCTCAGCAGCCCTTTGGGCTCACGGAGGTTCAGCAGGGAAGACAAAAAGGAAGGATTTGTACTGATTGCTTGGAAGGAAGGTTGCTGGTGTACAGCGACTTTTGGAAGCACAGAGCACAGGGACAGATCAGAGGCTCCAATTATGCAGAGAAAAATACACAGCTCTAAAAAAATAACCCTCCCTTAGAAAGACCTCAGCACTGTAACAAAATATTAATGTTTAAAGATATTCCTTCTTAATATTTCAGGAAGCAATTGGAAGTCCCACAGTATAGTTCATTCTACTTTTTAAATGGAAATATTTAACTTGGAGCAACAGAGCTCACATTGGCTCCAAGATAAACTTTCCTTGGCAGTTGCAGCTCGTGTATAATGCTAAAAGCAGCTCCATCTTTGGGGTGGCTTTTTTTTTTAGCTCATCTTGGAGAGCCAGGCTCTGAATGAAATGGAGGGCTTGAGCAGCTGCTATTTTGCCAGTGAGTCCAGAAGCTTGTCTGAGGCTGTGGGAGGGGGGAAAAGGGGCTGTCAGGAGGGGGAGGCAGTATCCATACAGAAGGTTGGGCTAATTAAATCTGGAGAAGTCACCAGAGAGCCCAGTGTTTCTGCATATTATATCTTCAAAGCTTTCCCTTGTGCGGGGCATGATAAGGAGAGGATCATCTTGACACTTTCATCTTCTCCTCAAAGGGTGAGCATTGAGCTAAATAAAGAAATAAATACATGTTGATTACACAGAGAGGGAGGGACAGAAATATCTGCTTGTTCAAACAGCTAATGTGTCTCCCAGGGCTCCATGTGCTCCTTCTGCTCATTAATAACCATATTTATTATTATTTTTATTATTTTTTTTAAATCTGCCAATTGAGGGCTGTATTGCATGAACTCCTGTTTTCACACATTCCCTCTGACACCAGCCTTTGCCAGCACTTCCACATCTCTCCACCTTCTGCAGAAACATGGAAGTGGAAAAGCAAAGGTGTGCAGGGTGTGTCTGCTCCTGCTGTCAGGGGCTGTTGAGGGAAGAGCTGGGGCAGGTTTTCCCAGAGCACGAGCATCTTTGTTTCAGTGTCACAGCTTGTGTGTGTCTCCCTTCTGTCCCTGCAAATGCTCAGCTCCAGCAAGTTCCTTTAACCGGGAGCACTTAGCATGTCTAAAAAGTCAAACTTGCAGTGCATGAAACTGCAGATTTGGAGGTGGATAGGAGAAAAACCTACCAGGGATCCTTCAGCGCTGTGTCCATGTGAGAGCTCTCTCAGCACCTGCTGCATCTCACCAGCAGCCTCCCTGCACTGTGGGAGCATGAGGCTGATGGCATCCCTAAAACCCCAGAAAACTGGGTGAAAGTTTCCAGGGGTGATTCTTTGTTTAGCAGATCCTCTAGTAATTTTTTTTTTTTTCCTAAGAGTTGCAGTTGGCAATAGAAATTTTGAGATGGACCCTGAGGCTGAAGGCTTGTCTTTGGAGAGGGTGTCCTGGTGTGGTGGATAAGGCAGGGGCTGGGGGAAAAGCAAAGCAGCAACTCCAGAGGAGTTGATTTTGCCCTTAAACACACTGGAATTAACCCCCGCTGAAGCCTATAAATTGATGTCAATTCCTTGGCGGCCTAAGGAAGAAAATTGAGTTGCTCCAGTAAAAGAAAAAAGACACAGTGATCTGGAGGCTATACCATGGCATAAGCAGATTTTTCCTAACAGTTTGCTGGACCCCAAGTCTTCTCAAAGAGATGAGTTTGACTTTTTTAGGGTTAATACGGCATATAAGCCTTCAGGGCACTAGACCAGGTGGTTACTCCTTGAGGGTTCATGATGAGTCCCAGCAAAGCAGAAAGTGATTTCTCCCGCTCCTCCCCTGCCTCCGGGATGGGCACACAGACCTGCGGACTGGGGCAAAGCCACTCACAGGCTGCCTGGCTGCTGGAAGTGCCAGCAAAATTCCTCTTTTTCAGCTCAGATATCTAAACTTGGGAGTGGAAAGTGAGGGCGTGTCCGGGGAAGGCCAGACGTGCCAAAGCCATGGCCTGTGCTGCTCCATCGGGGGATGACGGCAGCAGCGGCCGTGGCTGTGCCAGCACACAGGACACGTGGCTGTGGCTCAGAGGGCAGCCTGGGAGCATCGCCACAGGCCTGCCCATTCCACAGGCTTGTCCCAAGGCACGCACCACTGCCCACTGCAGGACGTGATACCAGCCTAGATGATAATTACAGAGCGAAATGTCAGCCCCGCTCACAGGAGCATCATTACCCATTAGCTAATTAGGCATTAGCCATTCCAGCACTGCTGTTAGCTGCTTTTTAAAAAGCCACTGGATATTAGCAGAGAGAAAGACTTTGAAATTGCACTTGTGATAGTTGGTTTGAAAGAGCAGGGAGTACTCTGATGCTTTCAGCATGTTAGAAAGCACAAATACCTCTTCTTTTCCCAGCTCAGAGGCAAGGAAGAGAGGGAAAAGTGCACATTTCTGAATATGACCTATGGAAAAGGACGTGATTTCATCTGGGCAGGGATGTGAACTCACAGTGACTCGGGTCCTATTCAGTTACTGGTAACAGGACAGTGAGAAGTCTGGCAGGGACACTGTGCTTGACTGAGATCCACATTTCAGCTTCAGTTTATATTTCTGGGAGTGGGAAAGTCCATTTTCTGGTGATAACTGAGTTTTAACTTAAAAACCTGAACCTGTGAAGACTGAAATGGCTTTTGGTGGTTGCTCTAAACCTCGTCCCAATACTCTTGAGATCATGGTTGAGCCTTTCCTGGAGAAGAAGCCCAGGGCTGCTCTCACCTCCATGGCAGCTCAGCAGCACTCTCCTCCTGGCAGGGCCATCTTTGCTTTTGGTAATTGCACAGTAAAACTGTGTTTCCTCTTCACTCTGAGTGGCCTGAACATGACAGTTCACAGGAGACTCTGCGGTTTCCTGCCTGTCTTGTGCTGCACAGAAACCTCTGCAGATTTGCTGTAAAATTCCCCAAAAGGAAGGCTAGCAAAGATGGATGGGAGTGGAGCGACCTTGGGAGGGGGAGTTTTGGCTGGGTTTCAGCTCATTCCCACCAACACCATGTGCCTCTGAGCAAGAGCTACCTGCGACTGCTCTTGTTGGTTTTTTCCCTCAAATATCCACTGCTGGAGCTCGTATCTTCCAAAGGATGCTGCCATATCCTCATTCTCCTTTCACAAAAACAGAGCATAAGGCAGGAGGGAGACTCTCCTTGGAGGGTCTAGAGCAGAGAAGAGATGTGGTGGAAGGTGTCTCTTCTCACAACAGAATGGGGGAAAGGAGCAGATCCATATTTATATAGATCTGTCATCTATATGTAAACCTGGGGAATAAGGAGCAATTTTATGTACATTAGATAAGGGAGCCATGTTCTCCTTTTAAATGAAGCAAAGATTAAATTGGTCCCAGTAGGATGGCTCTTGATTCCTTCCATTTATATATTCTTGTTTTATTATGCTTGTGTGATAGCAGCGCTTTGTAAGGAAGGCTGAGCAGATAACATAATCAAAGAAGGTCCAAAGGAGTGATTTGCCTGAGTTATCAATATATCTAATGCTATTTCCTGCATTCTTTTCCTTATATTTTTCCCTCACTTTTCATTTCAGCTCAGTGTTTAACAAGAGCCTGGGAGAAGTCTCTGCTCCTCTCCCTGCCACCCCACAGGGAATGAGCCCTCTCCTGCCTCCTGACAGCCCCGCTCACCCCACAACAACTCCATTCTCTGTGCCTTTGTGCCTCTCAGCCTGGATCAAGAAGGAAATATGTCCCAGGCCCCCTTCCCACCTTAGAGCAGGGAGAAGACTTACCAGGGATGTAATCACAGTACAACTGATGTCCTAAATCCAGAATGTCCCACACCATCTGCTACTGATGATCCTGGCCCCAAGGCACGGGCAAGCTCCAGCTGCCCGTGGGCACATTACAGCAGATATTTGTGCACGTGTGGGGCAGACGAGAATTAAAAATGGAAAGCCATTGGTAATTTTTTTCATGAGAGTGGTGAAACACTGGCACAGGTTGCCCAGAGAGGTGGTGAATGCCCCATCCCTGACCACAGTCCAGGTCTCTGAGCAACCTGGTCTAGTTGATGTCCCTGCTCACTGCAGGTGGGGTTGGACTAGGTGGCCTTTAAAGATCCCTTCCCACTCAGACCATTCTGTGATTCTATGAAAAGTGCCCAGCTGGAATCAAGTTTCAAGTCAGGAAACTCAGGCAGGGGCTCCATGAGTGGGATGTGTGCTGGCTGGGTGGTCTCCTAAGGCTTTTCCAGCTCCTTCACAAGCACCAGCCAAGGCTTTGGAAGGAGAAACTAAGGATGTGAGTCCTTATTCCCAGCTTGTTGGCTGTGATGCCTTTGTTTTGAAAACGGTGTTTTTGATGCTAGAAGGTATCTGGAAAAACTGTTGGGAACGAATTCACAGTAATTTAGGGAGGTAATGCACAGAAAATGGTCTGTGGTGGGTATTGCAGGAGTGTTGGACGGCTGCACAGTGTGGGAGTACTCCAGAATAAGCCCGAGGGAGGGGCAGGCGGTGAAAGTGGCTGCAAACAGGGGTCTGGTGTGGCTGCACTCCCCGGGAGGGCAGGGCAGGGGTGAGGTGAAGCTCCTGCGCTGGTGAGCAGTGGGACGGTGCCACGCGAATTCCCAGGACAGGGATGCACCGAGCGGAAACCTCGCGGGGCTGGGGGTTGTTCCCAGCGCCAGGCGAGGCAGCAGGGACGGGAGGGGGTGCCGTGTCGGCCCTGGGCACACATTCCCACAGCCACGGTCAGTGCCCAGCCCCGGGGAGAGCCAGCGCCAGGGCTGGGGCACAGCGCGGTCATGTCCCTGTCCCTGTCCCTGTCCCTGTCCCTGTCCCTGTCCCCGTCCCCGCGGGCAGTGTCACCCCACACACTGCACCAGGGACTGTCAGGCTGTCCTGCACCCCAGCTCTGCACCTGGGCACCAGCTACCAAAGTCCAGCTTCTGGAGCAAAAGCCTAACTGAGCTGCTCCTCTTCCTTTGCTGTTGAAGCCCAAGACTTTTTTTTTTTTGGTGGGTGAAAATCGCTGCGGTTTCTTCCCAAATGGGCTTTCCTGATCTAGATATGGCCTAGAAGAGGGGAGAAATGTCCCGTTCCCTGTGGATTTGTCCCGGGGTGCTGCAGTCCCATGGGCTATGCAGGCACCAGTGGTAGGTTTAAGCATCAGGTGAGGGCAGCTCTGCCCCAGATTCCAGGCATGAAGCACAGAGCCAGGAAAACTCCCTCTTCTCTGAAGGAAATTCAGAATAAAATATAAGGGGATTTTTTTCTTTTTGCTGCTTTAGCTCCAGCAGCATCCCTGATGTTGTGCTAGGAGGGGTCTTTGACCCCGAGTGACCCGTGGCTAATGGAGGCGGGTTGTCCATACAGAGGCACTTAGCCTGGCTGTACAGCGGGGAATTTTACTGAGACAGCACGTGCCTGTGTCTGTGTGTGTTAAATACTTTCCTCAACAAGTGTGTGCACGGCTGTGTGTATGTACAGTTTCACAGTTATCACTCTATACTTAATAGGATTACAGAGATCTGCAGACAAATGAACACATCCCTCTATAGCCTTATCATCAGCTGATAAGTAAAAGCCTAAAGATTGTTGAGACAATTATGTTTTGATATTCATCTTAATACTTGTTCCGGAGACAAAATGAATAAATTGCTTTTCGGCACCGCAGGCACGAGCAAGAGCCCACGGTGCCTGCGGCTCAGATCCAGCCCCTGTCTGGCCAGTTGCTGGATACAGCAGCATTTCCTGTACTGCAGGGTCAGGATGGAGCTCTGCTCACCTCCCCAGTCTCTGCAAGATGGACACAACCCAAATACAGCCCCTTGAGCACCTCGCCACAGCAGCTCCCAGAGGTCTTCCCAAATCTGCTGCTGTCATCCCGATTTCCAAGAGGGAATTGAGGCACAGGACAGGATTGCAGCTTGCTGGTCTCTGACCAGTCCATGGGAAAGAGAAGCCAAGCCTGTCTCTGTAGTTTTGGGTTCACAGCTCCATGTCTTGGCACAACTGGCTCCCTAAATGCTCTGTCCTGCCCCAGGGCTGAGCTCAGGCTCTGACTCCCCCCACTCCAGAGTGTGACAGGAGCACTGACCCTCAGCCAAAGCCCCGTCCTGGCAGGCGGCCTCAACTCAGCAGGGCGAGATCTCGGGCACCTCCTGAGTAGTTCCAGAACTTCATAGCACAAAGGCACCCAATCTCACCTTCCCTTCTCTGGATCTGCTTCTTTTCCTCCTGGATCTCAGGACTGGAGCAGCAGTGCAGACCCTGCCTGGCACGGGGTCCCTGAACATCTTCTGCAGAGGCTGAAGGGACTGACCAGTTCAAAGCTGGTGGTCAGCCTGCACAGCACTTCCCAAAGGCCTCACTGCTGGCTGTGGTAACCACAGAAAAAAGGGATTTTTGTAGCTGCTCTGTCAGTATGGAGCAGGGGGATGGGGAACTGGAGCAGACAGAAGAGCCTTGCTGGAAGGGAATATTCCTATTCTCTGGTGTCCTGTGATTTTTTGGCCATATTCTCGTGCTAATCTGGAAGAGTTTTCTGGAGATATTGAGAACAGCTGTCCCTCTAATTAGAGTTGGGAGTGTTTGTATTACCAAAAGTGTCAAATTGCTTCATTACAACAAAAACAGGAGACACTTTGATCCAGAAAATTAGATGACTTCAACTTCCTATGAAGTCGGAGCTCTCGTCAGTATTTGAGAAACAAAGCAGAGGAGAATAAAGTGGGAGATGGTCTCAGCTGTGGGTATGGGCAGGCACTCAGGAGTGAGCTGTGCAAGCTTGAGTCAGGCTGGTGCTTCAGACCGTGAGCAGAGCCCTTGAGTTATGCCAAGCAAGCTGGTAAAAGTGAAAAATTTACACCCAAATAAACTGTAAAACAATAGTGCGCATTGGAAACAACATCAGCATTTTTCAGAAATAATTGATTTTGTCATAAGTCCTTTTCTATATAGGTGAAATGCCATTGAAATCTCTCCAGCTTTCTTTGAGCAATTTCAGTTCCATCCAACCCCCTGTTTTTCTAGTGGGAACCATTCCAGAAAGGTCTGTGTGATGGTTTACAGCAGCTTTCCCGGAGGGCAGCCTGCAGCCCAAACCATGCATTGCCGGAGTGGACCTGTCTCTACGAGGAGCAGAAACAGCTCCTCACGTTCTTATGGAGCTCGGGCCAGGATTTGGAGCTAGGGCTCAGTGCAGGGGGCTGCAAGGAGCCTTCCTGTTAGAGGGAACATCCTCCAAAGCCAGGAGTTGCAGCTGCAGCTGCTCTGGGGCATCCCTTGCACAAGGGCTGCCCAGGAGAGCAGAGCTGGGCTCAGCTGTGCTGCTCCCCCTGCTCTCCATGCAAGCAAGCTGCCTTGAGCTTGAATCTCTAATCTCCTCTTATCTCTACATCCTTATTCCAGACAGGTTTTTCCTCCTAACAGTGTGTAAAGAAAGCAGGGGGATCTACTTGCCATTACCTGCATTGAAATAACACTGGAGGGTTGTCATCTTTAAATCCCACCAGGCAGATGCTTTTGTAACATCTTAAACCTAACCAATGAACCCAGAATCAACCTCCCAAATAGAAAAGGGAGATAAAAGATTCATCCTTCCACATACTTTAACAGTAGGAGAGCAGTGATATTTCAAAAGCAAGACAGACATCCTGGAGGTGAAGGCAAAGGACGCGTGGGAAGCACAGAAAGGATGCAGACTTTAAAGGTGAATAGGAGGGCATCTGTGCTCAGCACTGTGAATGCTTCAGTCACAAGATGAGACCTCTTGATTCCACCCTGAAGTGGAATTGCACAATTCTGCCTCTTATTTACTCTGCAAACAGAAAGCAAAAACTCCAGCCCCACTCTCTTTCTAGGGAGAGCAGCTGCTCTTGCCAGGATGTGCTGCTGCAGAGAGGGGCTTTGAGTGTCCTGGCAGGTTGGCCAGTGCACCCACAGCTCTTCTCCACCCTTACGAGACAGCTTCAGGTGGGGTGAAGAGCTGTGTGCTTGCAAATGTTTCCATAAAACAAGAAGTCCCTGATTTACCAGGAGCTGAGAGGGCTTTAGCCTCCAACAGCCCCAAGTGCAGCTGCAGCTGTACAGCCTGGCACAGCGTGGGCTGGGGATGGCCAGGCAAAACAAGCCCCAGCCTTTAAACAGAGACCCCATGTTCAGAAAGTTTGGAAATGTTGTGTAAATACAGCAAATGTGGCACTTTAAACCCCAGAACCCCACCTCCCCCTGCAATGTGTGTTTATACCTGTGTTTGTATAGAAATGACATGGAAACCAGCAAAACCACCAAGAAGCAAGTGGAGTGCTTGTGAAAAGTAGTATTTTTCTCTTACTGAATTTGCTTGGTTTTCCTCTCTTTCTTCTTCTTTTGGTCCCCATCAGCTCATGAGGTGTGTACGCCAGCCCTGCCAGGGGCTTTCAGGAGGAGCTGGTTCGTGTACTGCCACTGGCTTCGGTGGAAACAAGGGTGGCTCTGAATTCCCTACAAGGCAAACCAAACAGCATAAAGAGGACGTCAAACTCCTCTCTAAAAGGCACTAGAGAAGGTATTTTCTAGGTGTAAAAAGCTTTTTGTCATTTTTATGTTTTAATTGTAACAGGGGTAAGGAAAGGCAGGCAGTGAGCACCGAGTCTGAGTCTGGTGAGGGCAGGCTCCATGGAAAAGGGGGCAAGGTATGTCCTTGGGTCATGGGCTCGTGGTGTTACTTCAGTACCTGAGAGCTGTTTTATTTTAAAAAGACTAAAAAAATAATCTTTAACGTTTGCATAGATTGCATGTGTCCCTCTCCTCAGTCTTTCCATGCACATTTTGGCAGGGCCAAAATCTTACTGAAGGAGAAGCTGCTTTTCCTCGCTTTTTGCTGAGCTGAAACCGCTGTCACACAACACCTTGGGCACAAAATATTGACACAGCTTTATCAAATTACACTCTGAACCTGTGGGACAAAAATCTGTTGACAGCTGTTAAATGTGATGGCATTATCTGTGTCTCTGGAGGTGGGAAGTTGTGGATCACCAGATGTGGAGAGACTATGCAGGGAATCCCATATGGAATCTATCCATATGGGCTTGCCCTGGATTTAGTCTCTTTTAGACACTTGCTCTCAGTCAGTGGCCAAAACTGGAGATTACGCAGACTTCTGGTCCTTCCCATCGTGCTGCAAGCAGGAAGGAATGGTGCATGGAACAGTCACCTCCTCATGCCCCCTTGGCAAGGCAGCCTGGGTGTGATGGAGCAAAACCAGCCCTGATCAGAGCAAGGCGTGGTGAGGAGCTGCCACAGAGAAGCTGTGGCTGCCCCATCCCTGCAAGCGTCCAAGGCCAGCTTGGATGGGCTTGGAGCAACCTGGTCTAGTGTGAGGTGTCCCTGCCCAAGGCAGGGGAGTTGGAACAAGGTGGTTTTTAAGGTCCCTTTGAACCCCAGCCACTCTGTGATTCTGTACAGCGCTCTTCCACCTGAGCCCCGCACCGGAGGCCGATGGGTGTGAGGCAGCACAGCCTTTGGCTCTGCACAGTTGGTCCCACGTGGGTGAAGGGCACCTGAAGCCTTGGTGAAGCAGAGCTCTACTTTTCCATAAGCACAGATGCCCAGGGAGATACATGTGTTATTAAGGGAAAAAACTGATGTGCAAGTTAGNACCCCAGCCACTCTGTGATTCTGTACAGAGCTCTTCCACCTGAGCCCAGCACAGGAGGCCGATGGGTGTGAGGCAGCCCAGCCTTTTGCTCTGCACAGTTGGTCCCACGTGGGTGAAGGGCACCTGAAGCCTTGGTGAAGCAGAGCTCCACTTTTCCATAAGCACAGATTCCCAGGGAGATACATGTGTTATTAAGGGAAAAAACTGATGTGCAAGTTAGCTGTTTTTCTCCTTTTTTTTTTTTTTTTCCCGAGCACAGAGTCTCGCTCTGTATGAGAGGCAATTTAGAAAAACAGCTATTGAAGGTTTTTAATTCAAGTATGAATGTGTCTTCAGCTGGGGCAACTGATTGCCTCTTCCCTCAGGGAGCGAGCTGTCTTATAAAGCACCATTCACTGCTGTAATGGCCTGCTCCCTTTGGGGCAAAACACTCCATTTTAACTAAAAGGGGTTTGTATACAAACAAGATTTAATGCATCCCAACCCAAAGTGCCCCTTCTCCCTGCTCCTTCAGTGTGTGTTTCCAGGACCCCAGTGGTGAAGACCAGCAGGTCCCCAGGCGCGGCGTGTGGAGGAGCAGGACCGGGATGTGGCGATGGCGGCAGGGCCAGGCCTGGTCCTGCTCCAAACCACACAAAGGCTCGGATGCAGGGAAACACCACCAAAAACCTGCTCGGCCAAACTGGAACTGGGGTGCCTGAAAGGCAGAGGAACCACATCCCCTCCCTCTCTGGCAGAGTGGGGCGAGGGCTCCTCTGCACGGAAAGGCAGCACCACAGACAATTAATTAGCAGCAGGACTGGTTGCGTGGCAAAGACACACCGTGCTGTATTTGCATGCAAATATCCCGTGGGTAGGGAGGATTAGAGAGGGCTGGCAGGAAATGATGGCTGCGAGGGTTTAACCTTGAATATTGCAGAAGGCACTGCTGCTGCTTATTTTGACACATGTGTGGGTCAGCCAGACCATGGAGGAGAATAATTAGGGAGGGAAAGGAATGCAAACTCTTATTATTGAAGATACCTGGGGGCTAACGGCATGAATACATTTGTTATAATTGACCCATGGCCCGGTGATGATAATTCCTCTGTAGAGATAGCCACTTAATCTATTCCGTGTGCCAACATGGATGTATGAAATAATTGCAACCTTGGCTCCATCTCTTTTCCACTCTTCTGGAGAATAGCTAATTTATGACAGAAAATAGTGACTAATGTTAGAATAAACAATATTATGACTCAAGTGACTTATGAGTGCTGCAGATATGATGCACATTTAATAGGACATGACTTATCCAGACATGTAATTCTTTTTCTGAGCAGAGTAAAGTAAGTGTGGCAGAAACGCCAGAAACAGCTTTGCAATTGGAATATGCAATTTAAAATAAGTAAAGATTACTCCCAGGTAGTTTATTGCTTTAACTACATCAAGGCAGGTCCCTGTAGCAGACTGCATAATGACTCTCATTTCATTTTTGGTTTGTGTCAAATATCTTCAGTTAGTTTTGCTTTATTGGCTTCATGCAATTTATTGCAGCACTAGAATGTGATTGTAATGCAACTAGTATTTTAGTTTTATCTTCCACTGGTAATTTTTCTTCTTTATGGAGCCTATACTGTCTGCATTAATAAAAGCCATAGAAATTATACAGTGTGGAACCAGGTTTTAGTAAGTGCCAGTTTGCTGTAGAAAAACTGAACTAGTATTGCTGCTCTGCATCCCAGAGGAAGGCAGACCCCACCAGGATGCTGTGTGACACCTCCTGTGTACACTACTGCTTTGAAAGATGACTCAAGCACTCCTGGTTGTCAGAAGGGAGCATGGAGTGAATTCATCTCACTAAACAGCAGCTGTTTCTCCAACATATCAGTGATGCAAAACCTTCAGAGTGAGCCCAGTCTTGAAGGGTTTTGCACGGTCAGTTGGGGCCACAGTGTCTGAGCCTCTGCAAGGAGGCCATGAATGCAGAACAAGTGCTCTGGTTTCATTACTTAAGTGTCTCCTGACACCTCTGCTGCTGTGGAAAGGAGAGGCTTACTGCTCAAAACAGCAACTGGAGTTTCAAAGGCAGGAGTTTCATGCAAGAGGCTTCATCCAAGGCAGGCAGGCACCTGACACTTGCCTGAGGAACCTTCCTGCCCAAGTGCTCAGCGACCTGCAACTCCTACTGCAGTATTTGAAGGTAGATGTCCTGGCTTCCTTCATCCCTCTAGTTCTTCTTTAAAACCTCCTACTTGGGCTGCACTTTGAATCCAGGGTTCAGTTTTGGGCCCCTCACTACAGAAAGGACATGGAGGGGCTGGAGGGTGTCCAGAGAAGGGAATGGAGCTGGGGAAGGGGCTGGAGCAGCAGGAGCAGCTGAGGGAGCTGGGAAAGGGGCTCAGCCTGGAGCAAAGGAGGCTCAGGGGGGCCCTTCTGGCTCTGCACAAGTCCCTGACAGGAGGGGGCAGCCAGGGGGGGTTGGGCTCTGCTCCCAGGGAAGAGGGACAGGAGGAGAGGGAACAGCCTCAAGTTGCACCAGGGGAGGTTTAGAGTGGATATTAGGGAAAATTTCTTCACTGAAAGGGCTGTTACACTTTGGAATAGACTGCCCATGGCAGTGATGGAGTCACCATCCCTGGAGGGAATCTAAAACCCTGTAGATGTGGCACTTGGGGACATGGGTCAGTGGTGGGCCTGGCAGTGCAGGGGGCATGGTTGGACTCAATGATCTCAGAGGGCTTTTCCAACCTAAATGATTCTGTGCTTCTACTTTACCAAGGATTAAGAACAAATGAATGCACTATTACATAAAACCATGTGAGGTGCTCGGACGTCCCCACAATGCTGTGGGCACGCAGTTCTGGTTTGGTGACCAGCACTGGACTGGTTTCCCCCACATGTGCAATACTCACCTGAAAAGCTCACAGGACCTTTGTAAATTTAGGGGTGTTGATTAATTCGTCCAAGCAACTTGGTGGTACAATTTTGGCTATGTAACTCTCAGAGAATATTTATAGTGCACGATTTCTGCTCCTCTTTTGACATTTCTTATCCCTTATAAGTCACTTCTTCCTCTCATGTATGACCAGAATGTCCCATTAGCTACTTCCCAAGGTAATAAAACATCTTACATTAACAAGTGTGCTCTTGCTCCTCAGCAGCAGTGCTTCCCTTCCTGATTTTGGTTTGCTTTGGCCACAGGGTGAAGATGCTCTGGGAAGGTCAGGTAGCCACAGCACTGACATGGTGCTTGCTGGGACCCCAGCTCACCCCTCCACTAGTAAAACATAGTAAAAAAAAGCCAACAAACATGAGTGAAAAGGCTTTATGAGTATCTTAGAGAGCCTAACTATGCAAGAGGCCAAGCTGACTCCCTGACAGGGCAGCCTGGGACACACCCCCAGGGACTGAGGGCTGCAGAGGCATTTCTAGGAACCAAACAGCCAAACCCCACACACTCTGAATGGGACCTGGCTATCCAATTCCCTTAGGCGCTCTTAAATTTGCAGGCAAAAAATACCCAGTGTGTACAGGGGGTGGGGTTCTGAAAGACTGATTGTGCTTGCTGTGAAATGAATTTCCTTTAAAGCTGCATTTATTGCACTCCATGGCCCCCATTAATCAGTAAGTTATATCTGGCCTTCACATTATGGTGAGAGAAGAATGTGAAATATTCCTAAGCTGCAAAATTACTCAGGACTGGGGTTTTTTTCTTTCCCCCTTTGCATTTGATTTCAGTGTGGAAAATAAGTCACTGTTTGTTAATGTCTGTCTGAAGGCCAGTTGTGAACTTGGCTTTGTGTAAGGAGCCTCACTCCCACCTGGGCAGCCTTTTCCATGGCACCCAACATAGCCTGGGGTGGTCATTCCTGGTGCTTTTTTGGGGCAAGTGGATGGGGGGGCTGATGTATGTCTTGGAGAAGTGTGGGAGGGCTGGTTAAGGGGGGGTTATTCCCAAGGAAGGCCAACTCTACAGCCTTTGGTTGTCCCAGAAGCTCTTTTGTAAGAAGTGGGGTTGTGGTTTGGCTAAAACTCTTGGCTGTAATGCAGCCTCAAAGCTTAAAAAAATTAAAATCTGCAAGAAGGCTGAAAAAACATCTATTTTCTCACTTGGTTGGATTCAATGTAGTAATTTTTATAAGACTGAAGGTATGAATCTGGCAAAAAAAAAAAAAAGAAAAGAGGATTTTTTTTTGTTTTTACATAGTCCAGTAACCTACACCTTGTTGGAGCAGGAAAATGCTTTCCATGAGAACATGTCTGTTTGAGGTGCTCAGTGCAAGGTTTTTGGGCCAGAGGTATTTCCTCAGTGAATGTATGTTCACAGCAAGGTCTGATCTCAGCAGGGTCTCTAATGGCAACAGCCATGCACACTATAAATAATACATCCTTCTAAAAACACGTGCCTGTTCCTTGCTGTCCCCAAGGCCTCCCACAGACTGGTCACGGCTGGCCAGTGCATTTTAAAGTTGTTAAGTCCTGTATACACAAACATCATATTAACCACTGTTTCATGGGAAGGGTGAAAAAATCTGTGGAACCACTCCACTGAGCAACTTGACCCTTGTGAGCACATTCCCATGGCTGAGGGAGCTCCTACAGCATTTCACAGGGGCTTAAATCACTTCTGAATAGGAGCAGGTTTCCTTTATGCACCTCTACACCACTGCAGAGCAGTGACAGAGTATCTGTCAGTGTGGGTAACTCCACTCCACCTTCCTTCCAGTAAAGAAATTATTTTGGTAAAATTACTGTGGGTAAATAAGAAGTCACTTTTGTAAAGCCTCTCTTTGATGATGCTAAATGAATTCCCAGAGGGTGGATAAACTTTCTCACAATGACGACCATTTGCGGAACAAAGAGGCAATTTTTTTCTCATTTCAGTGTTTTCTGACATTTCCCCCCTGGGGGAATAAATGGGCCCATTATTCTACCAGTTTCCCTGGCATTTGCAGAGCCTGGGTGGGGATGCTCCAGTGCCTCCTTTGCCTTGCTGCTTTGTGGTGACACCCAGCTGGCCTGAGGTGGCATCTGACTGCACCAGCCTCTCATTTGGGAGCAGCCTCCCAAATTCCTGAGGCGCTGAGCTGAAGCTGCCACGCTGGGAAGGCATTTAGGTATCTTATTCCGAATGCCTTCACAGGGAGCTGGGGGCTAAATGTCACCCAAAAGGTGCCAAGGCAGAAGGAGCCCAATGGGACTTTCACTGGGGGACGGACTCAGCACCCACACGTGGGGGAAAAACAAAATTCAGAGAGGAGAGATTATGTTATGAATCACTCCACCAAAAATCCTCCCGATTTTCAGCCTGATGATGCCAATCTTCCTGTCACTGTCCAAGCCCAGCAATGCCAGTCCTGATGGGTTATTCCCACCCACTGATGAGAAGTGTGGATAAAGAACCCCAGGAGGAAGGAGGCACATGTGTCCCTAGGCTGCTGTTTGCAGGTAGACAACCAGAGCCCGTGGTCACCCCTCGTGTAGCAGCATGAGTCCCATCCCAACCACAGCTCTGTCACCTTGAATAATCTTCTCTGGTGTGCTCGCAGTTTCTGCTTGGCCTGAGAACAGCCAAGATTAGGGAGGCAGACAGAAGGAGCTGGAAAGGAGACTGTGAATAAGAATAATATATTGGGAGATACTTGGTATGAAGAGAAAGTTCAAAAAATATTTCCTTTTCAATATCATCTGCTGTACAAGAGCTTCCAGGGAGGGTAAAATCTCACTGCAGATGGGTTATAATCCTTATTGATACAGTAAATGGAACTATCAAGCTGGAAAAGATCATATGGCAGTTAAGATAAAGGTTTGACTTGTCCCAGAACCGGGCTTATCAGGGTTTAGCAGTAAGTGAGTTTTGTTGCTTAGACTGCATTTAAAAAGGTCATTGATTTGCAGCTAATACCAAGTTGTCATAGTTTCGTGAGTAAGAGCTTGCAGTTTTCAGAATCAAAGCCTTTTCCTAAATCGATAAGAACAGATTCAGTGAGATTGCCTGAGCCCAGTGAGGCAGACACAGAGGCAACCAGCAGACCCAGCCGGGCCGTGCCGTGAGAGAGCCCTCCCAGGCTCCGGTGCCCTCAGGGCTACACCAAAGGTTTTCCAGGACAGCAGAGAACGCTCACCCTGGCAGCAGCGGGGCTGCTGAGGGGGTCTGTCAGTGACCATCAGGCTGCCTGGTGCAAACCTCCTATGAAGTAATTAGCTGATTGATCTGCTCTGTGCTGGACTGAGACACTGTATTTCCTGCATCGCTCCAGTCGATACCATCGGATTTTCTCACCGCTGGATGCAGGAATACACACGTACAGCCAAGTGTGGCCGGAGTGGGGGATTCCCACCATGGATTCCTGGGCCTCCAGCTCCTCCCTAGACACCTGGTGGAGGCTTCCAAGTCAAGAGGAAGGAGCATCTTGGTCAGGAGAATCTCTTGCTATTCCTGTGTTTATTATTTCTTGCACAGACAAGATCAGGGCTTTGAGCTTCCGAGCTGGCTTTCCAGTTTGTCCATGGGATAGCTCCAGGTGTGTCCCAAGGGCCCTACTCCTTCCCACCAGTCCTCCCTTGCTTGCACTGCTGCTGCATCAGCAAACCAAACCAGCCCTGCTCCTCCAGCCAGGGCTGCCTTCTGCTTGTCTGCTGCCTAATTCCCAACCAGCAACATCTTCTGTCTCTGAGCCCAATTCCTTGAGAAAACCAGCCTCAGATACCACACTCTGTGTGTATCTGCCTCGAGACCTGTTGGCCAATTTCAGCTAAATTTGACAGAGAGATGGGGATGCTCACGTGTATTAGTTTGTTACAGGCAGAGAAGTGAAGTGGCATTAACGGGCTCAGCAAGGGAAAGGCTCCCCACTTCCACTTCTATTAAACTTCAAGGGGTCCCCACAGGAGAAGGTGAGGGGTCACCAGACTTCATGCATTTTATAGGTCACGTAACAGCTTATTTGTAAATCAAACAGAGCAGAATGCTAGGCAGTGGTTCTCTGGTGTTTGATGTCTCTACTCGAAGCCATCCATAAACACAAAATACAACACACACACACACACAAACAAACAAAAGTAGCTCAGAGAGGTACACCAGGGACGCTGGTGCATGCAGCTAACTCTCCCAACTGGCAAATTCAGGCAAGGAAGGCTGATGTCTTTATGGCACTGGCTAAATATGCTTAAATGTGAATTTTATGTCTGAGGTAAATTTACTACAAGATGGAACTCCCTGAAATTATCATGGAACACCCCTGCTATAGAGACAGGTTGAGAGAGTTGGGATTGTTTAGTCTGGAGAAGAGAGGGCTCCAGGGAAACCTTAGAGCCCCTTCCAGTGCCCAAAGGGACTCCAAGAGAGATGGAGAGGGACTTTGGACAAGGGATGGAGTGACAGGACACAGGGAATGGCTTCCCACTGACAAAGGGCAGGAATAGATGGGATACTGGGAAGGAATTCTTGGCTGTGAGGGTAGGGAGGTCCTGGCACAGGTTTCCTAGAGCAGCTGTGGCTGTCCCATCCCTGGAAGCGTCCAAGGCCAGGTCGGAAAGCGCTTGGAGCACCCTGGGATAGTGGAAGGTGTCCCTGCCCATGGCAGGAGGTGGAACAAGATGAGCTTGAAAGTCCGTTCCAACCCAGACCATTCTGTGGCTGTGTAAATTACCTAAGATATTAGCTTTTAGACAGAAAAATGCAAAGTAAACCAGGCTTAAGCTTCAGAAAGGGCAAAAGATGGTCTGAATCAGCTTCCAGTATAGTTGCAGAGAGAGGAGGTTTTTGCAAGAGGGATTAAACATGTTGAATAACAACGTTTCCCACAGAGTTTTTGTATTCAGCATCCTCTGGATGGATCTGGTATCCTGCCCTGCTCCCCTTGAGCCTCCTGCTGGTCTTGGGGCTGGTTTCCTGCTTTTTGAGGATCTTGCCTGAAGATCTGGTGTCTCCTGCTGCCCTATAGTAATGGAACAAGACCTTAATTTCAGCAGGCACCTTGAGCACATGCTTAATTTGCAGCACGTGGTCCGTTCAGTTTCCAGCTCTGCAGAGCCCGTTGACACAAGCCCACAGTCAGGCCCTGCACACGTCTCCTCAGACCCTTCCCAGCTCTCAGGGCACGTGCTAATCTCCCTTAAGCCAAGGGAACACGATGTGTGCTTGATGTGCTAGTCCTGGTGCTAAGCACGTGCTTAAGTGCTTTGCTGGATTGGGAGCCTTGAACGCCAGGGTTGCTACGAGGCTGTGAGCAGCATCACGTTCATCCTGAGCATAAAGCAAAGCAAGGGTTATGAATCCAAGGGGAAACCCAACTGTACCAACCTCCTTGGTACAATCTCTCCTTGCTTGAAACTAAGCAGCAAATGAATCACAATCTTTTTGAGATCAAGACACTCCCAAGATTTGCACGTTTATGATGAGCGTTGTCATGTATGGATGGAAAAGTATTTGCTCTGAGTGAGTTGGAGACCCGGGCCATAAAGAGAGCAAATCTAAGCATAACAGGTTCTCAGCTGTGTCCCAGCTTCATTCCTAGAAGACAGGTAAACTTTTAAGATTCCAGTTTTAACTCTGACACAATGCAGAATTATAGGTTTCACAGGGTAACTGTGAACAATCTCTTGATTGTCTGGGATATAGGTTAGTTTATAGACTTTTCTGGAATATAATTTCTGCATATTAGAACTCCCCTATGCTTCCTTTTCTCTGTTTTTCCTACCCCTCTTCTTGAGCCACCCTCGCCTTCCACCTCCCTTTAAGTGAGACAGCCACAGTATTTCCAAGGAAGTATTTCAAGAATTCTCCCTTGCAAGGCTTTCTATTTGGAGTGCTGGTACAACAAGTGGCATTTGAATCCCATCAGCCCAGCACAAACCAGTGCAAACTTCACTTTGCACAGAGAGAGATGATTCTTTCCGCGATGAGCCTTTGCCGCCTTCTGTCCCTGCCCTGAGTGGCAGCAGGGTGACAAAGGAGCCTGGCACGCGTGCCCGTGCTCCCTGCCAGCCCCACAATGGCCCCTCTTGTGGCTTGGGCTGCTGATCCTCCTCCTCATCTGTCTGCATTTGTAATTTGTCAGCAGCTCTTGTGACAGGGCCAGCTCTGCAGCTCCTGGCTGTGGCCAGCCCAAGGTGTATCTGGCAGCGAGGCTTTGTGTGCTGTGATGTATTTCTTTGGCAATGGGTATCATCACTTTTTGGCTTCTTCTGTGGCCCCCTGGGTCAGCTTTCACTGCCAAAGCTGTTATGGTAGATAGCTTGAAACCTGCCTGCAAGTTCAGTGGGTTAGTCTGGAGCTTGCCTTTCGACCACAACAGAAATCATCCATCAGGGGGAATTAGCCAGCATCAGGATCAGCACAGTGCTGGGATTTACACACTGCTTGGAGAAGGGAAGTCCTTCAAATATTGCTTATTGCAGCTGCTGCCTCATCTTCTCTTGCAGTTTATTTGCATTGTGATTTCTTCTAATGCTTTTTCCTACAGTTTCAGCACCTGTGCTCATATTATTGTGTGACTGTACCAGGTGTTGCAGAGGAAAGCTCACTGCCAGCTCTTGCAGTTGCAGAGAAATTTTAACCTGTCACTGGACTGCACCCTCAGGATTTGGGAAAAAAAGCACCAAATCTCACCAATCTCACCCAAACCTTAGTGGTTAGGGAAGAAAAAGGCTGGGGGTGATGAGGAAGCAGTGCACGATGTTGAGGAAGTCACCAGCCACGTCCTTCCACGACTGCACAATGACCTCAAACTAGGGAATCACTTCCCATTTCAGCCCAGGCCCCCAGTGCCATAGGCAGGTGTGGTTGGTGTGCGTGGGAAGCCCTCAGCACAGCTGAGCCCAGCACTGACCTGGAGTTTCTGAGAGCAGCTGAAGGACGACCCAGTATCAATAATAACCATTAGATCCGGCAAAGCCACGGGAACCTCTGGCAAAACTGATGGGGATGTGTGGCCAGTTCTGCCTTCTTCTGGCCTGAAGGAACCCCAAAAGTGCCCTGTTAGAAGTGACCACAGGGGCTGTTCAGGCCAGGCCAGTGAGGCCACGATGCCTGGGGCTGACATCCATCACCTGGAGAAAACCAGGTGGAAAAGGCAGCGCTCACGGCCAGGGCTGTAGCACCTCCCATGCACCCTCTGCTCCGCAGCAAACTCCTCCATTTCTCCTGGCGAGACAAGAGCATGCCCAGCCAACAGCCAGCCAGACAGTGTTTGGAGCATATTTTGTGTCTGAAAAAAGCAAAATCAATTCTGCAGCTAGCCCAAAGGCTTCCTGACTGCACCACTGTGTCCCAGCCTCCTTTAAGGGTAATATCCCTCATCAGCTCGCTCACTCCACTCTTTGCCTTTCTCATAAAAGACCATTTTCCCTGTGGCAGTGAGAAGAATGTAACCTACAAATTTACAGCCATGAGGGGAAAAAATAACACTCTCACTACCAAAACACCAGCCTGTGAACCCTCTGCAGCAGTGCTTTTCCTTCTGAGGAGTCGCAGTGCTTCTGCACTAAACCCTCTGCTGACACAGAGCCTGGGGACATCACTGGGGCTGGCACTGTCCTGTCCTGGCAGTGGTGGCAGGGATGTGACTGGAACCCCATGGTAAGGCTTGGGATGTGCTGGGGGAGGAGGAGGGAGCACCCAGGCTCTGCTGGGTCCCACTGGGTTTGCATTTTCCCAGTCTTGCTCAGAACCCTGTCGTCAGGGTGATGGAGAGCACTGACCAGCTCGGAAAGCAGAACTTGGGAAAATCTGTGTCTTTTCTCTAAAGCTTCTTGGTTGGCCCAATGAATTGATTGCCAGAGATAAAACTTGATGAAGAGGCAATGTTTTCCCAGCATAGCACTCGACTCCAGAAAGCAGAAGATGCAATAGATTTTGTTTATGTGCACGTCCATTGCTTTTTATTTATACGTCAGTGCTTCAAGCTAATTGCACATTGCCAAGCAGCACAGAAGAGCTGCTTTCTCCTGCATTTCCCATAGGTTGGAATACAATTGGAGCACAGCATGGGGGAAGGGCTTGGTGCTCATGGCATCACTGAGAGCTCAGTGTGCCAACAGCAGGTCTGTCCCAAGAGGGAATCCAGAGGCAAGAGCTGCGTGGTGGTTCATCAGAAATAGGAGAGCAGCTGTACCATGGTTGAGACCCTTTTTAGGGAAGGAAGCAGCTCAAAAGTTGGCATTTTAGATTCCCAGGCTGCAAATGAAGAAGAAAAGGAAATCCAGGAGTGCACTGCTGCCATGGGAAGAGGGGGTGCCACAGGACTGGGGTGAAAGGTGAATGCCCACAGTAGGCAAGTGAGGGGAGGTTTCGCGACATCTGCACCGCTGCCGTGCAGGCTCCGTCACCAGAAGGTTGTGCTGGTCACAGACAGAAGGGCCTCACACTTGCACAGCTCAGCACTGGATCCTCTGTGCGTATGTGCAGGTGTGTTTGGGTGAATATGCCTATTCCTAGATATCTGGTATTAAGATACCCTTAAACTCATCAGTGTTT
Organism: Atrichornis clamosus; assembly: GCA_013400975.1. Classification (NCBI taxonomy): domain Eukaryota; kingdom Metazoa; phylum Chordata; class Aves; order Passeriformes; family Menuridae; genus Atrichornis; species Atrichornis clamosus. The sequence continues at coordinate 24,331 of WBMZ01009662.1, read as the reverse complement.
TGCTGATCAGAGAATTCTGTCGTTTGAGTGGTTTTGCCCGTGCCAGTGAGCAGAGGATTTGTCCCAGACAGTACCAACCACTACTGATTCCTCCCAACTACCTTCTAAAGTGTGCCTAAGGCTGTCAGGGTGGATTGGGTGTCGTGTTGTGAAGCTGTTTGGTAACCTGGTGGCACCAAGCGAGCTTTGCCCGTCACACTGTGCCCCCCACGTCCCCTCCGTGTGCAGGCACCGCCACCGGGGAGGCAGGAGCTCCCATTCACAAACAGCAGCTTCACTGCGGGAGGAAGAGACTCACTGACAAATAACTCTCATTTGCTAACCTTGTCGTGGCAATCTTTGTTTTTCCTTTTTTCCGGAGGCACTCCAAATGCTGAATGCCAGCATCTGTTACGGACCGGAAAACAAGCAAACACTGATATTCCTGGTGGCTTTGAAAGAGCATTTAACGCTTAGCTCTCTACACTTGCCTTTACCAGGAAAATCACTTCAGGATGTGCTTAGCATGCATATGATGAGGAGTGTCTGGGCACAACCAAAATATAGAAGGCAGCCCCTTGCTACAGACAGGCTGAAAAAAAAATCCATGAGTCCTCCTGCCAGATGTTGACATTTTGATTTGCATAAAGGTAAACTTTTGAGCCAACGGCGTGTTTAATTTTCTAAAACATCTCCAAGAAATAGGGCATGTTCACAGATAATGAGTTTGCATCATTAGCAGTTTTTGTCAGACCCGGCAAACCGGCTCAGAACATCTTTGTTTCTGCTGCCCCTGAGCATCTCCCCATGACTATGCAAGGAGGGAAGGCAGCCAAGGCGGTGCCCAGGAGGTGGTAGAGGGGCAGCCGTGAGTCAGGAGGAATACTGAGACATTGCTCCATGGATTGTGGAGGAACCTGCAACTCCCAGCCCATGTGGGGACAGTGCCAGAAACAGCCCCAGCTCCAGCACCCTCCACCAAAACCTGCCCTCCCATCTTCCATCCTCTGCAGCAAATTCCAGCTGGCTTTGCCCTTCAGACTAAACCCTGTGAGGTTTTAACCTCACGAAGAAGATACAAGACCTGTGAGAGCGTCCTTGTGAAGAAACAAGGATGTACTCACCTCTCAGCTGGGGGAACCAAGGCCCAGACAAATCACCCCCCTCACCCCCCTCTACAGGGGAAAGCAGCCAAGCCTGGAGCAGACAGCCCAGATCCACCTCCCCGTGCCCCAGCTGGGGACACGCATTCCTGGGTCTCCTCTCTCAGGTAAAATAAGCTGCAGCAAGATGCCAAAACTGAGGGAGAAAATAAGTTCCTAGGACAGGCAGATAACTCTTTCCAAGCCACCTGTAAATCCACAGAGAGGAAATGCTGTAGTTGACAGTGGGCTGGGGCTCTATACTGGAGCACTCAGCTTACTCTAGGATATAAACCATGCCTAAAGCCAAGAATTCCTGCCATTTGTCACTAGACGTTGAGTTTCTGTCTCTGAAGAGGCCAGGACAGTTAGATTCCTTTTGAGTGTGGGCTGAACAGTGCACAGAGATAAAACAAGGCTCCTGTGTGTCGAGCTGTCCTGGGGCTGGGGACCCAAACACCAGGAACACATCACAGGTGCCCCAGGAAGGGGAAGAGCTGTGCCCCTGGACCTGCTGGCTGCTCTCTGTGCTCTGCAGGCCAGCCCAGCCATAGGGATGCCCAGCTGACCCTCCCTGCCCAGCCTGGGGCTGGAGCAAAGCACGAAGAAATAAGCTCGTTATTCCTGCTGGAAGAGCAGCCGAGAACAGCAGCTAAGGCACAACCAGACTCTCCCGTGTCTACCACAGAGCTGAACCAGCTCTTATGGACAGCAGAGCCTGTGCTTCAGGATATTCCTCCAACAGGGTGCCCGGCCAGCCAGGCTGGCTCTGAGCATGGACGCTGGTGTGGAGGGATGGATAGATGGATGGATGGATGGACAGATGGATGGATGCCCAGCAGCACAGGACCCCTGGCACCCCGGAGGAGCTCCCTGCTGCTGTGCCCAGTGTGGTCTCACAAAGCTCTCCAAGAGCTGGAGAGGGAAGACGCGACTGCAATGCAAAGCACTATCACTGCTGTATTAGCCTCAACTGAAATGTGCTACATAAGTGCAAATTGCTGTTATAAATCACAAACATCAAAAGGCCATAAGTGCCTAATAATGGCCTAAGTGGCTAATTTGTTTTATGTGCTACTGGAAGAAGCACCATAAAGATATGGAACAAAAAATTTCCCTCGTTGTGGTTTGGCCTCTGATACCAAGAAAGGCTGGAAGGGGGTGGGAGCAAAGTGCTGCTCTGATGGATGGTCATATTTGGAGCATTTCATATCAAAGCCTGTAATTAAAAATGCAGCACAAATCCCCGCAAGAAGCTGGTCCCTGTGGAAGGCAAATGTGGCCAATGCTGGGGGTGACCCAGTGGGAGGGGGTGTGTGGGGCAGCTGCTGGGGAGCTGGACAGTGGTCAGTGGCACCACCCCAAACTGTGAGCAAGTTATTTGTGGAAAGAGATGAGGCAGTGTCATGGCCAATGGGCCCTGCCTCTGGCACTGCTGAGGTACATACATGGGGTGTGATGCCTCCTCCGTTCCCCTGCTCGACATCGTGTCTCTGCAGAGACCCAGCAAGCTCCAAAACACCGTCCTGAGCTGGGCTGAGGGACACCTGCAGCCTGGCCTGGCTCCTCTGCACCTCTGTTTCAACGTGGCAGTCTCCTTTCCCCATCTGAACAACAACTGTGTGCCCTCCATCCGGCTTTTAATTGCTTTGGGCCTTTTGGGGTTATGTGGTGCTTTAAAGGCTCTTGCTGGCTGGCTGGCTCAGCTTGTGAAATTAGCCTTGAAGAACCATAAATACCCTAATCCAGCCCTGCTGTGCCCTGCAGATATGTTCCTCGTGCAACTCTTATACCCTTCAGGTCAGAGCTGCCTTCCTGCTTGTCCTCCTTGGCCCAGGGCAGGCTCAGCGTGTTCCATGCCCAGCACAGCTGATGGGGTTTTGCTGCTGGAGCCAAGGGGGTTCCTGCATGGGACTCAGGAGACCTGCACGGGCCGAGCCCTGCTTTAGGATGCAACACATTGAATTCATCTTCGACCTCATCACGGCCCAGCACACCCCAGCTGAAGCCCTTCAGCACGGTGCAAACCCCAGAGGGCCCTGATGGCCACCTGGGTGAAACATCCCATGCAGCTGATTTATTAGGGATGAGCAAAACCAGTCTTTCCTAATAAGGTATCTGAGCAAGCCCCCTTCTTTTTGCCCTGATGCATTCTACTTTCTGTAGATATTTTGTCTTTAATTTACAGTAAAATTCTGGTGTCTCTCTCTAAGTGCCACGGAAGAATTCCCCCAGGTGTATCTGGTGAAGGAACGTGATCAGAATAATGTGTTTTGCCACGATGCTGCAGCGAGGATGTGTGATGATGGCAGGGGAGAAACACTGGGACAAGGCAAGGACCAGGAGCCTGATACTCAGGGTCCCTCCACATGCCCTTGTATCCCAGACGGATCATGTGGGGACTGTTCCCAGCACAAGGAATTAATTCGGTAATATTTCAACACAGGTACAAATGATTTAGAGTGCAAACGGTGCTGCTTTCCTGTAATACATTGCCCTGAACAAAACCCTTGAGGGAATGGCCCAGGGAATAGCCCTAATTGGCCTGTTCCTCTTGTGATATCTGTGATAATGTGGAGGAAGAAAAAAAATCTCTTTGTCCTGAAATGGCACACCAACAAACAACATTTTAAAAAATAATTTCTTTGATGCTTATCACTTCCATAGCACATGTTCAGTGTGCTTCACAAACAGGAACCACAGGCTGTGGCTGAGCCCTGCATGCCTGCCGAGAGGGGCAGCGCCCACTGCAGTTTCACTTGTCACCTTGGTGGGGGCATGGGAAAAAACAAAGCCAGCTTTTACAGCTGTGGATGAGGGTGAAAGGCACCGAATAAAAACTCCGTGAGCTTTGGAAGTGGCTGAATGGGCAGAGCTGGACGTGGCAGCTGTGGCGGTGGCGCAGAGTGACTGCGGCCACTGAGCTGTCCCCCCTGCAGAGGTGACCCACTGCCTCACAGCTGTGCCTTCCAGAGGATATAGCCCTGCAAAGGGAAATAAACAGCGGCTTTTCCTCCACGTGCCCACTGAACAGAGGGAAAATATGGGAGATACAGTGTGTGTTCAGCTTTCTGAGTGGAAACCACACCAGGTCTATGATGCTTTCCTGTGCTAACTCTGGTGGTCCTCAGACCCTTTTGAGCCGGTTTAAGGCATTAACCAAAAGAAATCTACCCCTTTTTGTTTGCTGGGCTGTTTGTTGTGCTTGTGGCAAAGTCAGGCTGCAGGAGGGGTCTACTGACCCCAGAGTCAGCCCAAAGTGAGCAGGAGGAGATGGAGAAGGGTGGAAGGAGAGGATGGCACCTCACTGTGGATGAAGCAAACCTCTCCTTTCTGAGCAGAAGGAAACAAGACATTTTCTGACATTTGCACGAGACGCAGCAGAGGTGTCTCAGCAAGGATAAGACTGGAAAAGAGTGAGAGACTCTGCTGCTGGGGAATGCCAGGCCTGGCTGTGATTCAGTTCATTTGGCTGCTTCAACCCCTCCCTGCAACAAAGCAGTTCATGTGAGAGCTCTGCAAACCCAAACACAGGGACAGCCCCTGCAAAACTGCTGCTCTGCCATGAACTGCAGCTCAGCACCCCAGGCCAGAGCATTTCACAAGTGCCCACAGACACCTGCTGGCAAAAGTGTCATTTCCCACTCCCTGGAATATTTTAATGTGCAAAATGGATTCTTGTCTGTGCAGTCTTAGCTCCCAAAATCTTTACACCATCAGTTGATGTTATTTTACTATATTACCAACTGTAAGTAATAAAACACAAATAATGCACTTCATTACTGCTTCTAAGCAGAAATAACTAATTGTTGATCTGTTTGTTAAGTGACAGTGTAGGTGTTACGTGCTGACAGCAGGAACAAGGCAAGGGTCAGTCCACGGGCCCAAGAGCAGAACTGATTGCCCTACAGAGCTGAACACAAATTGCTGACTCTACATCCAGGGAAAGTCTCGTAAAGAAATGCAACAGGATGGAGATGTGTGGTGTGCCTGTCCTGCTGGCAGCCTGGCATTTGCCTGGGGCGAAGGGGAGGCAGGGGGTGCCAGCCCCACTCCTGCTCTGCTGCAGGGGGAGCTCCACTGAGCTGTGGGCACCAAGGGCACCAAAGCCACCAGAGGAATTCTCTTCTTCACACTGGGATAACCAAGCATGCCCTGCTGCAGACCACTCTTCCTTCTCCTCTCTTTGTGCTTTTCTTCCTCCCGGCCCTGGGGGATAGCTGCCCTTTTCTCTCTTTCCATCCCTGTGCTGGGCTGCTGATGGTGCCTGACTTCATCCCCATCTGCTCCTGCTGCTGCTCTCTCCCCATTCCCCATGGCCCATACCCCGGTGACATTTGCAGTTATTTACTTTTAGATTAGTAAGTACCATGAAAGCACCATCCAGCCTGCCCAGCCCTTTGAGCAGCCCCAGGAATGCACTGTCACTAATAGAATTTCATATTAAATGAGATTACCCTTCTCCCCCATTAGGCACACTTCTCTTCTAGGGATGCAGTGCAGGGACACAGCAATTCCTCCAACCAAAACCTGAGTTTGGAACTGCCTTTTAATGATGCCAGTTAGTTCCAGGCTGGAGCTGGTACTTGTGCTTTGAATTCGAGCGTCTGAACGGCATGACTTGGCCTCGGGTTGGGCTGGATTGATGACACCTGTCTGCCTGCTTCACATGCAATTGCCTACAAACAGCTACACCTCCCGGCTGTCACAGGTGGCTGTTATTTATGAGTGCCATCGCTGGCAGGTGTGACAGCCCCTGGCTGCTCCAGTGACCTCTGAGGAATCCTGGCGGACGCGTCTGGGTGGGTCTGTGCTGCTCAGTGTTTCTGTGCCCTTCTTGGCTTATCACTGGAGGTGCCTTCATCACCTGCACTTCAGTTCCCAGGTGCCGCTCTCCTCTGAAGACACGAGCTCCTTTTGCTGAGACAAACCCGTGTGCAGCTCAGAGGATAATTTGATGAGGGAGCAGCACAGGCAGGGCTGTACCAGGACAGGCTCTTCCACGTGGGTGAATCCTCCGTGAGGCCAGCAGGCAACAAGTGCAACCAGTGTCCTGACAGATGCTGTGACACTTACCTCCCCTTACCTTAGGAAGTGAAAATTATGCAGGAAAAATTGTTCTAAGGCCACAAAGACACTCCACAGGGCTGAGGGATGATCCGAGGCACGTTTTATGTGGCATGGCTTGGTAACTCCCAGGACAAGCACTTTTGCACAGAGCTGTCATGAGCCATTTGCACCTTTTGACCAGAGAGCCAGGGACGGCTCCTTGGGGTAGATGGATGCTGCTTTGCTGGCAAAAGGCTTTCAGGATCTAATTTCAAGTGCTTTCAGCTCCTGCCAGACTTCGTCACTGCCGAGAACAGAAGGAGGGTTTTTCACACTTGTGCTGTTAAACTGTGACGCTCCCGGGATGTTACAAAGGCTTTCACAGCCAGGTAAGATCCGTTCCCAGGTCCGTGGGCTGCTGCAGATGTGCAGCTGCTGACCAAGAGGGGCTGATGCCTGGGGCTACCAGGAGAAGGGCTCACGCTGCACCTTCCCCTCGCTGCTCCCCCTCGGCATGCTCCGGGCAGGATTCTGAGCAGGGTGTTCGCTGCTCTGGCCTGTTCATTGGGCTCACGCAGTGCTGCATTTGGAGTTCAGACACTTGGATGTTTTGCGAGTGATCCAGACTAGAATTGCTAAGAGCACTCAGTGTGTCCATGGCATCGGAGTGGTCAGAAGAAATTGCTCATCTGCCTGTGCTTTCCCTTTGGACAGGGCGTAGATCTGCTTTTCTTTCTTCAACATATGGGTGAAAATCAGAGTTTTCATTATCTGTGAACTGCAGGAGGAAAATACACACAATGCTCGTGGCCCAGAGCTGTGTCCCTGCAGACCGCAGCCGCTGCCAGCTCCACCACCACCACCCTGAGCCCCCTCCTTGCTTAACTGACCTCCAGCCTGGGGTCCATGAGAAGCAGCTCAAGCCATGGCAGCTGCCCGTCCAGATAAGTGTTTTGGTTGGCCATGGGTTCCAGACAGAGCCACAGGGTCCCTCTGCATTAGTGATCCTTGGCTGGATGCACCTGACTCTCAGTGCTCCCCTCAGCTGCAGGGTGTGCCTCATCCCCAGATTTGTCAGCCTCGTGGCAGAACTCCAGCCAAGTACATTATCCTGCTTACCTTGAAAAAGGAAAATAATCCCACGGATTTGCTCTTGCCTTGCTGGTGATTACTGGGTGTTAGGCTGTGGGGTGGCTAAAGGGTTTCTCTTGTATGTGGAGTTGAAGTGATATTTTAGTGCCAGGCTGACAGCTCTTGTTTCCCAGTGCAAGCTGACCCATGAAAATGCTGCCATAGCCTCTCTCGTGGCCTTTGCTGTGGGTCAGCTTTGCTGCTGTGGATCAGTTTTACTCACAAAATCAGAATTTTGCTCCTCAGTCTCTGGCAGTCTCAGGGCAAGCCCGGAGGACTCTGTCCTCAGAGCCACTCTGGTGGAAAGTCCTGTGCCAGGCAGTGGGGGATCCTACACCTTCACTGCCACGAGACCTTCCTTGCTTCAGCTCCTTGCTGCTGTGGGAAAGAAGGGTTAAAAATGTGGGAGCAGGGAAGGGAAAGGTCAAATATGTAAAGCCACTTTCATGTACTTAGGAGAAGAGTGGTAACAGGAGAGCTGTTAAAAATTTTTATAGCTGGCACCAAACAACACTGGTGTTAAAAATCATGGAACTGTTTAATAGAGAGTGGAGGTGTACATTACTTAATTAGAGGCATGCTAACAGTGAAGCCAATTGAGAGATATTATTTTAGTATTTTTTCCAGAGGGCATATCAAGTCTACTCACGAATTAATAAACAGATTGTAAAGCCTAAGCAAGCATATTAGGGAAGTGTGTGTGTGTGTGCTGGGTCTGTAGACTGGGGCTATGCACACTTGTTTGTTTGTTGCCATTGCATTTGAAATATGTTCCCTGTTTTCCATGTAGACCTCAGTGGAAGAATTATAGCATATTGGGTTTTTCCAAAGACTCTAATTAAGATCTTCAGAGTTGATGTGTGTTTACTGAAGAAATACGGCATAAATGAGACCTAGAACGTCAGCATTCCAGTTAACCCCTGAGTGCCAAGGTGCAATGGCTGTCCTGCCCTTGGCGCACGTTAGGAGACATGAAATCACAGGATTCTCTCAATTTCTCTGGCCTCCTGATTTAAGTTCTCGTCAAAAAGGCATTTTGAGAACCATTAACAGCTGTCTACAGTTAAATATCTCTGCCCTCTCAGCTGCTGCTGAGGGGAGTTACATGGTAAGTGTCAGCTCACACACAACCCCGAGTGTTCAGTGGTAGGACAGGGGTGGACTTTAGGTGAGGAGGGACCGTCCTGTCTGTAAAATGAAGTTTCCCCATAATGGAGCTGGTGGATTTGTTCTCATGAGGACAGCATTAGCCTTTTACTCCTCAGTAAGACCGCTCTCCGTCAGGCGTTTTCCTAACTCAATTTTTTGTGCCCCTAACACTGGTTTGATTCCTTTTTTTAAACCCACTCGTGCACCTTCTTTAATTCACAGTTGCCACTTTGCTTTCTGTGGGAAGACAAGCTGTCCAACTTAATCCATTACTGAGCTCTGCCTTACAAAAACCACATGGTGTTTCATGCCTCATTAGCAGGCAGGGAGCTTCCAGCCTGGAGTCGCTGCATGGCTCCAGCTCTCCTGACTTCCTTCCTCCACTCTGCTTTCCTATTTTACATTTTAATAACAACAGTGATGACAAATTATAGCAAAAAGTCTGCCCTTAGCGGGTATCGCCGTGCTCTTGGTTTCCCCCAGCAAGTGCAGGCTCGCAGCCTTGCCCAGCACTCCCATCTCTGCCAGCCAGCTTCCTCCTGAGCCAGAGCAGTGGAGGGATCATTCCCCGCACAAACCACTCCTCACACCACCCAGGCTGCAGGGAAAGACCAAGGGATTGCACCTCAGAGGAGAGACAAAAGATGGATGGCAGACCGTGTTTCCTTTGCTTGGCTGGGGGCAGCCCCACGAGCAAGGCAGGTAATGAAGATAGCGATGCATCAAGGATGCAAAACTGAAAATACTTCTCCTGTGTTTCTATTGATCTTCCAGCAAAGGCCTCATTCCTGACATTTAAACTAGAGACACAGTTTTAATGTAGTGGCCCTCCCTGGGCTGCAGCTAAGCAATGCAGCTCACAGATGTTCACAAAGACACTTTCTGCAGTCTCAGCCCCAACAGTTCCAACACCAAACCCCAGTGCTCCTGGAGAAGGGCTGCTGGGAGCCAGCAGGAGCCACGGGCACCAGCGAGCACCTGCCACCCCAGGGGTGGAAATGATACAACTTATAAAATTCTTTTCTGGGAAGGGTTTGCTCGCCTTTGCCCAGGAGGGAGGGAGTTGAGAGCTCTTTCTAAGGCTCTTCACCGAGTGAGGCTTGATGAGTTGAACAGCTACGGATTGGGAGCAGCCAGAAAGATAAACAGGGGATCAGCAACCATTAACGAACAATTAAGGAACATCACCCCCGAACATCACCTCTGGAGGGGTCAGAGACACCTGGTCTGGGAAACGACTGATTAAAGAACCGAAGAATGAGGATCACATTAGCATCGAAGGCGAAGGGATCAATAACCAATAGGAGATCGAATACTAAGAATTGTGTAATTTCAGACCAATGAACGTGTATTTCTTTGAGTTTTGTCTGTATAAAGATGGGAAACATCGGGTAAAAGGTGATGTGTGATGCAATGATTTCCACTGCACAACCCGGGCATGTGTGGATGAAATGATTTCTATTGCACATCCTGGCCAGGGTAACATCCTGGCCAGAATAAAGTAATGCCTTGATTCTCTGACACTGAAAAGATGTTGTTGGAGAGTTTGTGTTTTTCCCGCAGTTTCGGTGACACCAGGAGGAGAGCTGTGCTGAGTTAATGCCAGAGGGATCCTCTGTGTGCAACTGGAAGATGATCCAGAGGGGAGGAGATCAGTGCCCTAGCTGGAGCTTCCCCAAAACTTCCCGTTCAGGGAGACGTGGACGTCAGCACTAACCACACACCCAAGCAGGCCTTTGCTGCACAATCGCAGCCTTTCAGCAGAGCTTCAAAGAGCCACAGCCCCAAAGCTTTGCCCAGGCTGGGGGATGAGGTGGGCTGAGCTCAGGGGCCTGGTGCCATCCCTGGTGAAGCCTGGTCGGATGCAGCTTCTGGCCTTCGGCTTTGTGAGAGACACAGCGAAGCCCAGGGTCTGCTGACAACATCTCGGGATTACTTTAATAAGTGCAATTTTTCTTTTAGCAGAGAACTATTTTATTACTTCCAGTTTAGAACCTGTAACTAATTGTACGTGTGTGGTCCAATTAACTGTTAATTTACCCTTATTAACTGCTGACACTTATGCATTTACTTTGTAACACGTTTGTGTTCCCCTAGTCTAAGCCTTAGAAGCTTGTCTGGAGACTATGAATTAAGGCAATATAAAGGTGTTAACAGTTACCTATTTTAGCAACAGCCTCAGGAAGCCCCAGAAAATAATGCATCACAAAAATAAAATATTTTTTTATGCACAGTATCTGAGCTCTTTTGTTTTAATAATAAAATCTCCAATTAATTCAAGAAGCTCTGATCTTGCCACCACTTCCTACTAGAGGAGTGATCGGGGTAAAACCGCGTTTGATTTCCAAAGGCAGCAGGACCAGTGTCTGGAGGTCTGGGAGAACCCACTCTTGGAATAATTTCCTCACCCTCCAGGTTTCCAGTCTGTATCATACGCACAGCACTGTTGCCTTAAGGCCTTTCCTCATGAAGCTCTGCAGGGAATAACACGTTCTCCACACCTCGTCCTGTTTGATTAAATCTGTGTTGGCACACCGAGCGAGCAGGTCGCAGCCCGGGCTATCCAAGGACAAGATGCTGAGTCCAGGGCTCTCCCCAGCTTTGTGCCACTGCAGCCCTGTGGATGCCAGGAGGAAGACTCACAGCTGACACTGGAGACGTGCCTCCATTCATCCCTCTGCCAAGAGCAGCAGCACTTCCCTGCCTTTGGAGAGGGTCCCCCTGTTCTGGAGTCAGATTTGCTCTGCAAAGGCAGCCTGCCCTTCCCTGGCTGTGTGTGCTCAGTGCCCTGGCTGCCTCTGCAGCAGTCTCAGCCTGACCCTGATGTTTCTCTGAGGGTGGTATTTAGGGCCATGGTTCAGTGGTGGGTTTACTCTTGGTGACCTCAGAGGTCCTTTCCACCCTAAATGATTGTGCGATTCCACGTGCACGGGCAGTGATGGATAAACACCTGCAATGGTGCTCCTGCACAAGAGAGGGTCTTTTGGAATTAGTGAAGGAACGACATAGCCCCATTGGAGAGAGGCCAGAGGAAGCCACGAAGATGAGCAGAGGGAGGGAGCACCTCTCCTATGAGGAAAGGCTGAGGGAATTGGGATTGTTCAGCTTGGAAAACAGAAGGCTCCAGGGAGAGCTTACAGCACCTTCAAGTGTGTAAAGGGGACCTATAAGAAAGATGGGGACAAACATTGCAGCAGGGCCTGTTGGGATAGAACAAGGTGGAACGGTTTAAACTAAAAGATGGTCAAATTAGGGTAGATATTAGAAAGAAATTCTTGGCTATGAGTGGGGCAAAGCCCTGGCACAGGTTGCCCAGGGAAGCTGTGGCTGCCCCATCCCTGCTTCCAGGGACAGGCTGGACAGGGCTTGGAGCAGCCTGGGATAGTGGAAGGTGTCCCTGCCCATGGCAGGGGGTGGAATGGGATGATCCTTAAGGTTCCTTCCAACCCAACCCGCTCTGTGACTCTGTGATTCTATGCTGAAAGATTTAACCACAAAAGAAAGCAATGCTAGAACATGTGCTGACAGGAATAAAAATGAGAACAGAAGGGTAAAACACCCCATGTGAAATTCTGTCATTCCTGTTCTGTCGGGGGTCAGGTGAGGTTATCACAATGTTCCCTGCCAGCCAGAAATCAGGTGAAGTACAGCCTCCTCCACAAACCTGTGCCTTAAAATACACACACCTCAGCTAATTATGGATGGATCTGGTATCCACCTGCCTATAAGTTTTGCCTGACAGCTCGTTTAGCAACATATGGTGTAATATTAAAATGTGCTCCTTCACTTGAACGTACCTTTGGATAACTCTCAGTGTCACTTGGTTGCTTACTGATATTGCTATAGGGGATAAAATAGACTGGTTCTGGACACTGCTGCCCAAGCCGGTGCTGACATAGCAAGCACTGGTCCTTGCTGCCATACCAGTTTCATGCTGGTGCAGCTCAGCTAAATTAAACTGAATTGCTCCACTGGATTTTCATTGACTTAAGTTAATTATACTAGCATAGAGGAGGTGTAAAGCAGTGAAAATCAAGTCCACTTAAAGAAAAAGCAGAGTAGATATTTCTTCAGGACATGAAATGTTCATAATCCAATGGATATCTTTTATCCTGTGTATTGATTTCTTCTTGTGAGAACTAACTTGAATTTAATTTCTCATTTGCCTGACCTCAAGCAGTTAAGATACTGCAATATAAAAAAAAGTCAAAATGCAATTAATAAACCAATAGTGGTCAAAATATTTGATTAATGTATTGCACTTCCTTTACATGAATGTGAATGCAGGGAGCATCCAGCGTGAAGGGAAAGGCATTCTCTGGAGGAGCAGGATGTCCCTGCAGGGTGGCAGAGCACGCCTCTTCTGGTGCTGTACCGAGAGCTGCTGCAGGCAGAGCAGAGGTGAGATTATCCTGATTTTTTTGAGAATGAAGAAAGGGCAAGATTGGGGTTCTGAGTGACAGCACTCAGTCCCTGCCTGGCAGAAACTGAGAGGTTGGCAGGGAATCACAGAATCATAGGGTGGTTTGGATTGAAAGGGGCTTGAAGCTCATCTAGTTCCAACCCCCTGCCATGGGCAGGGACACCTTCCACCGGACCAGGTTGCTCCAAGCCCCATCCAACCTGGACTTGGACATTTCTAGGGATGGGGCAACAGTGGAAACCAACAGTGTTGAGAGAACTTGGAAGATGGTGCTGAAATACATGCAGGGAGCAAAGACCTTGTGGAGCTCCTGCCCTGTGATTTGGGACAGAATACCATCCCACTGTACCACATTTGCAGGCAGCACTGTGAAAATAAAGACATCTCATGAGACAACTCTGTCCTGTAATGAGTTTCCAAACCAGCCCAATTTCCCCAGGATTTCTGGACAAAGATGTTGTCCACCCCCTTGAAAAAAAAAAACAAACCACTCTAAAAATGAGGGTTGCTACCCAGAAATTGAAAGAGAGGAGCTCTTTTGCCAGCTGTCAGCGCTGATATTATTGCGTGTAGGAGCAGCTTGTACACAGCATCTCTTTACAATGGTAGCAGGGAAGCTGGAATGTTGTTGTATCAGACTATCAAGTTGTTATGTTGGATTACATATAATGCTATCACAAATGACAGAATGCTTGCCTCCCATCAAAAATTTAAAGAGCAATAGACCTCTTTTCAGCTGTCACTGCTGATAACATTTTATGCACAAGTTTATTCAAGCTCCAATAGAGATGCAGCCTGTCAATAAAGAAGCCCTGGCAGATTAGGTATCGAGTATATTAAAGCTAACGGTACTAATGTGACTGCACAGCCTCATCTGACATTTTAAAACTGTGACAAAATGAACCCTTGAAGTTCCCACCGATGGTCTCAGCACGGCACGTTCGCGGCTGGGTTTTATGGAGTGGAAACCGGAGTACGTGTGCGAGAAATGAGTCGGGCTGCAAACCGCGGAGAGGTCGGCACAGGCTGGCGGCTTCCCAGGAAACAGAGCGGGCGTCTTCCCTTCCTCTCGCTCTTATCTCATCTGCTTTGCTCCTCTCTTCCAGAAAAGTGGGTAGAGCAACAAATAATGGCCCTAAATTGCCGCAGAGGTGACACAGATTGCGCATTAGGAAAAGCACCCGAGGGCAGGAGGAGTTCGACACTGGAGGAGATTGCTGGAGAGGGCGTCACACCTCCGTCATTACCGGGCTTTAAGAAGGGGTTGGGGAAACATCTGCCAGGAACGAGAACGGGTGGCTGATTTTGCTTTGGAGACCCGACAGTGCTTTGTGCCACTCACTTTTCTTTTTTTCTCAATAACAGTCATGGCTTTCTACTGCCAGCAGACAGGGTGTGTGAGTGCTTGTGTGCTGGGAACGTTTGGGCCAAAAATAGCCCATTGAAATCAATAAGGAGTTGTGGTTTCAGAAGAGATAGCCTGGTTATGCTCCCCTTTCCCCCTTCCTACTCTCATAAGAGGTCTCAGCAGCTGTTGCTGACCCTTTGAGGGATGCAAAATGAGGAGAAAGTCTTTCCCAGGTCTGGGAAAGTGGAGCATCCAGAAATTTGAATCTGGCCTTTGCAGCTGGCAAATATTCACATGGACAACCTGATCTTCAAGAAAGACAGTCTGTTCCCGGCCGCCTGTACATTGCACCTGTGGTGTCTTCGTGCTGTTCTTGGTGATAAAACACAAGCCTCCACAGTTTGATAGCTCTAGCTGAAATCCAAATGCCTCTTTCTGGGGAGGGAAGGGGAACACGAAGAGCTGCTGAGAGGTTGGAGCCTGGGCACAGGAGGGCTCACGGGTTCACCACTGCAGTGAAATAAATGTCCATGTGCTTGGTGAGCAGTGGGCAGGGTGAGACGGCCTCGGCCAACACCAAAGTCTCTATCTCGTGCAGGGGAGAGCTGCTCAGAGGAGAGGTGGAAAGGAAGGTCAGAGAGATACCGAGGGGCTGCCAGCAGAGCTCCCCCAAACAGCACCTGGGGCTCCCCCAAACAGCACTGTTCCTTTGGCCACAGCACAAACACACAGCAAGACACGAGCTTGCTTACTTGCCCTGAAAACAGAACAGAGGTCATTTCCAAGCGGATTCCCAATCCCTGGAAGTGTCCAAGGCCAGGCTGGATGGAGCTTGGAGCAACCTGGGATAGTGGAAAGTGTCCCTGCCCATGGCAGGGGGTGGAAGGAGATGAGCTTTAAGGTGCCTTCCAGCCCAAACCACTCTGGGATTCTGTGACGCTCACAAATGAATGGTGCTGTGGTGGGATATGTGCAGCATCATCAAAAGGACTTTTGGAGGCAAACACCTCATCCAGACAAGTGAAGGACCACCACAAGTAGGGATTCCTGAAGCTCTACCTCCCTGCTCCAAAGGGGAAAAAAATGCTTGAAAATATTAATATAATCCTTACAAAGATTAAAGACAGCTCAATGTCAGCAGTTGAAAGAGAAAAAGATGCGTCACCAGCCTATGTTTTGCTTAAGCAAGAAATAAGGACAAAAGAAGGGCTAAACCCTCTCTTTAAGGGTACCTGGGAGAGCTAAACATGTGCAACCTTTACTTCACCTTTGAAAATGAGCAAACCCCTTTGCCATGTGGCCATGTCCCATTTAACACAGTGCTTACATGGAAACTTGGAAGCACAGTGAAGGCTCACACATCCAGTACCTGTTGCTCGTGCTGCCTCTAGAGAAGGCTTTCTGCTTGCCCTGGCTGCTTTGAAGCTTGGGGATTACAAGTGTGAAGGATAATTCCTCAACATATTGACACTTTTAAAATGTTTGTGTTTTCAATACTAACTATCAGTGTGGTGAAATGAGGTGTTTGGTTTCTGAAACGACTCTCTGTGTGTTTCTCTGGTTATTCTCTGTTTGTATTCTAGGAAAAAAATACTTTGAAAAATAATGACAATGTCTCTCAGAAAATAATGAGTTCCTTCCAGTTAGCTGTTGAATTGTTTACTGCTGTAGCTGAATAATAACAGCACATCAAAGACGACTGCTGTAATTAAAAGATTTGTGAACATAGGTTAACAAATTAGTGCATCATAATGTGCAATTGTCTAATTAGGACAAAAATGCCAGTTCCACGTAAAAGACCAATAAGAAGAAATTATAAGGGAGAAAATAAGATAGACAACAGCATTGATACTACAGAACACTGGCAAAGATGTTATCTGTAACTTTTGAGTGGTATCACTTACACCCCAGGGGTATCAGCGTTTTTGTGGATTAATTTACAGAGAAATTCAGTCTGCCATGTGAATCCCATGAGCTGGCTGAGGACTCCCATGAAAAGACTAAATTTGTTACTGAAGGTTTTAAAGCATTTTTCATTCTTTTAACGCACAGAAGGCCCGCGAGCAGAGATGCTGTGGCTGCACACACCCGCGAGGGCTCAGAGCCCAGACGTGACAGAAGGACACGTATGACCTTCCAGGGTGTCCCGGCTGGAGACAATATCAGGAGGAAAATGCCCTCCCAGGGGAAGGCAGACTATCAGCCAGCCCTCCCCCACCAGGTCCGGACAGAGGCAGTTCCTCAGAGGTAGAATGAAAAGAAACCCTGTTTTATTTACAAGGCATAGGAAAGAAATGAACAACATGAAATGATAAACTACTTGCGATGGAGACACCCGTGTAAAGCACAGAGTCCTTGGCGTGGTCCCCCGCTGACGGCCGAGGCAGCGCCCCTCCCCCGGTGGTGCCGGCGATCAGATGACCTTCTGTCCTGGATCCGAGCTCGGTTGAAAAGCAGTTTCAGGGAAAGAGAAAAAAAAAATCCCAAGGAAAAAACCCCTTGTCTTAGCTAGCTAAGAAGGGGGAAAACAAATTCGCTTTCCGTCTTTCTCCCTTGAGAAACAGAGCTGGGAAAAAAAACTGGCCAAAACAAAAAAAAAAAGGGAAAAAAAAGAAAAAAACTTCAACTCTCTCTTCCCTGCTGCCTGTGGCAGAGTTGAGAGCTTAGGAGTGAGTGAGAGAAGAAAAAAAAACCAACCAAACAAAAACAACAAAAAAACCCCCACGCCTGAGTCCCAGCACGGGAGTATTTGTGATTGTCCTTGAAAATTCTTGGAATCGAGTCAGAGGCACAGAATTCATATTTAGTATAAACCAGCGATATGAGATAACAAAATGGTGTCATATGCTCAGCCCAAGACACAGGGTCACTGCTGGGCACTGAGGCAGAGTGGCAGAAATCCTGTTGCTCGCTCAAAGCTAAAGGCAAAAGTCCCCTTTGAGTTTCGTGGATTGAGGGTTTCATTTGGAGAGACGAAGGCCAGTGTTTCCCTACGCTGAGGAACAGATGGCAGGACGAGTTTGGCTTTGATTCAAGCACCAGGAGGAACTTCCATGGTTTCAGCAGAGTTCAGAGCAGAGATGCTGAGCTCTCCGGACAACCCTGCTCTCCCATCAGCATGGATGTTACTGAGTGCTGAGTCTCCTAAGGACCTGCCTTAAAGTGAGCTGAACCCCTGAGGTTCAGCTCTGTGTAGGGCCTGGCTCAAAACCCTTCATTCCTCTGCCCTCTGTGCTCTTTGCTGTTGGCCCACGAGGGATGTGTGGCAGAGCACAGAGTCAGAGTCAGCTGCTGAGTATTCCTGTTCAGTGGTTTCACCCAAAGCAGACAGAGCCCCTGCACAATCCCTGAGGCACAGTTAAGAGCCCTACAGCCTGGTGTGCACACAGGGGAGGGTAAAACAGCTCCAGACACGGGGATACAAACTCCACAGGGCTCCTCTCCCCAGTCAGGAACACACAGGATTGCAAATCACCGGGCATGCAAAGAAATGGGTGCTCCCATCCAAGAGCAAAATGCTTTCAAATGGCTTGGTAAAACACATGGGGACAAAAAACCTGGAGAGGCAGCTGCCCCGAGTGGATCACAGGAGCAACTTGAGTCACACTGGAGAGAGAAGATGCACATGGTAAGAAAAGCAACTGTCATTTATCATCTTTATTCCCAGTAATGACACTGCAAGCCTGCACTCCATCTTCAGGAAGAGCAGAGAGCCAAGTTTTGGATGAGTTAATAGCAGGGTTTGCACATGCAATCTTCTGCATTACCCCTCCTGTACCTGATGTGCCAGATGAGCTTCATTAGCTCTGGCAGCTGCTGGGGACAGACACCTGACAAAGGCTCCTGCAGGGCCCGACCTTGACAGAGCCACAGAACACCTCACCTCCTTGGGCAACCCCGAAACCAGGGCACAGCTCAGCCCCCTGCGGCACTGCTTCAAACAGGGCTGTCTCGGTGTTTCCTTCCCCTGCTCCAGGCTCTCTGAGGGAGCCAGGGCCCCTGTCACCCTCCTGCAGGGAGGGCTTGAACAGCCTCACCCGTGAGCAGGAGCAAGCCCAGCATCAGGGACTCCACAGAGGGCCCTGCAGCTGCTCTGAGCATCTGTCACAGCAGCAAGGATCCTTCAGGTGTGTTTGCAAGGAAAGTTTGTCTTGGAGCCAGTAATGTTAGGAAACACACATATTAATAATCAAGGATTCTATAAGTGTTTTGTTTATGTCTCTTTGTATTTATATGTACATATGTATGAGATGTAGTACATTTTGTTATGCTTTGAGAAAACAGATTTTAAATTGCTAGTGGGGCATTTTCTCAAAGCTGTTTTAATAACACACCTTTCTGAGAAAACAAGAGTATTTTTATGAGTTTTTCCTTCCTACCAGTAAAGGTCTAATGGGACAAGGACTGGGGAATATACAAATTCATCAGAAGGCACACAGCTTTGTGTTGTCTAATGGGGCTTCTTTGTTTCCTCTTGATTTGGGAAATAGTTGTTAATTGCTGCCTAATTTTCATTTAAAATAGCCCATATTGGTAGGACTCAATTCCATAAGAAAGAAAAACACACCAATTGAAACCACAGCAATAAACACAAACACACCAGTGTTCACATAATCAGAGTCTTAAAAAAACTAATGAGCGATAAGTCAATCAGAACTCTACCTGACAAAACTGGGATCTGGTGGAGGAAAAAACCCAGTGGTTCATGAGATTTTTCTGCTGGTCAGCTTTACACAAGGAGCTGGTGTCTTCTGCAATAAAGCTCAGGCTCTCTGGTGCCCAAATTAATCAGTGTTGTTTCTGCTGCTCCTCTGAACCCAGCACACTTCTGCTGCAGCCTCTGCCTGCAGAGAGCAGGGGTAGGTGCTGGGGTCGCAGGTATTGCATCTGCCAAAGGGAATGCTCAGTGTTGTTTACAGATATCTGTGTCTTAATCCAGTGGAATAATGTTTGTTTATGTCCCATATGAGACAGAAGAGTTACATCCTTTGTGATTCTGGTCTGAGTAAACAAGGAAACTTGTAAACTAACTGGTTTTTGTTGGGGTATTTTTTGGCCGTATGTACCAATTAAAGGTGATTTATCCTTTTTTTTTTTCCACCACAGCTTTTAGAATGTTTCAGGTAAATTTGTCAGTAAAGCAAATTCAAGAATATAGTACATATTTTAGCAGAAATCAGCTTCCTGTTGTTGCCTATATAAAGACTGACAAAAACAAACAAAAGACTGACAAAACAAGATTCCAACAAGTCTCTGTAAACATACATGTAGCCTTGGAAAGGGTTCTACTTTGTAAAAATCCTGTAATAAATTAGAGAAGCTGCAGACCCATCAACAACACAAAGCCTTTCCGTTTGTGTCACTATGTGGCTTGTATAACCTTTACTGTAACTCCCCAAACCCTTGAGAATACTTCCAAATAAGCAAGTAGAAGTTTGAAAATATGGGCTAACTCTAAGCAAAAACACTAACAAAACACACCTTGATGAAAACACTAAAGTTATGCAAGTTCTATAAAAATGAGGGGAGTATAAAAGAGACAGACCTGTTATAATTCACTCCTTGTGGGTGTGGGGAAATCCAGGTGGACAAAACTGTTGGAAATCGTATTTCATTAGTTCTGCTGCTCAGGCTTCTGAGTTTTCTATATAGGTCAAAGCTTTTCATAATCGAGAAGCTGAATTTTAACTGTTTCTTTAGGCTGGATCTGAAAAGGAGTGGAGGTAGCTGTGCTCTCAGACCAAGACCATTCTCAGTTCAGGGGCAACTCAGCACAGAAATCTCTGCCTCAAACGTGTGACCTGATTTCCAGAGGGTTTGTGAGCCCATATGTTTCGGTGGGTGCTCAGTACTTCTGGTGCCTTTCAATTTCTAAATGCGGACTTGGAAAGCCTAATTTTAACCACGCACTTTTGGAAAGTGTTGGCAATAGTTTAAAGAGGCTGTCTAGCCCAGCACGCCTTGCTGCAGCAGATTGCTCCGAGTGATTTATGTATTCCTGGTGCTCACTGTCTCTGATGCCTTTTCAGTGCCTTACAGCTGTTGCATTTATGCAGCACTCTTTATCTTGACCTTAGCCCTTGGATTTCTCAGCTATTCTACTCTCTTAACATCTGGGCCTGAAAGGTCACTAATTTACCTTCTGTTTCCCTGCTGTGGGTGCCATTGGGTTGAGTGGGTACATTTTGAAACACAACACTCTGTTGGTGGGCTGCCTTTGAGAAGGGCTTGCTCCCCTCGGCATCCTTGTGTTACCTTCTCCCACTGCAGCAGCTCCAAGTCATCAAACATCTGCCCTCGAGAGCACTGGAGTGTGCTTGTTGGATCCTTGTGTGTTCAAGCAGCACACCAGGTATCCCGTGTGCTGATATTAAATGGCTTTTGCAGCTTGCCTGGAGATTAAGGAAGGGAGCTTTATTTGTGCTATCGCCCTTTTAATGCATCTCAAAAGACCATAACAAACATCTCCTGGACTGTAAAGGGAAAATAAGTATCGAGAGGTTGTGGTAAATTATGAGATACTGGCATACCTAACACAAATTCTATCTCAATGGGTTAACATTTAGTGAAATGTTAGATGATGTGAAACCAGACCTGGCTTCTCTTCAAGCCCAGGTCACTAATGTCACCTGGGGAAATTATGAGAACTTCCATTAACTTTGTTCTGGCAGACCTCCCAATCTACTTCATATCTATACATTTTTAACACCCCGTGAGCAACGCAAAGTGGCATTTCTCACATCTGAAAGCCAGGCAATATTGCAGGGCCTCTCTGCATACTGGAGACTACTTCAGAAATTAACGGGTCAGATCTCTCATTGATTTTAATATAGAGCTGTTTGTGGCAAATGTCTTGGTTACAGAAACTGAGGACTGCTCTGGGCTTCCTGTCAAAGCCAGCACAGCAGGGCAGAGCTTTAGAACTTGGGAAAAGAGCACAAGAATGTTAAATCAAACAGACTTTAGACATCTAGGGCCAAATTCATCCTGGGTTTTGAAATTGCTGAGATTAGTTCACCACACAACCCCTGAATTGGGAGCCTCAGTCAGGACAAAGTTGGTGGCAATGCTTTGGGAGGGGGACACTCACAAAACTTTTAAATTATTATCTCAGATGCGCTCTTTTCCCTATTTTCCCCGTAACCCCTCTTTTTCCTCCTGCCCATTTGCTTTTACAAACTTGCCAAGAGACAACTTGTTTTGAAACCCAAACAAGTTGGTCTGGAAAGGACTTTCCATTAAAGCCTAAGAATTGGAGCAGACTTAAAAGTGGCTGGTAGTATTTTCAGAAAAGAGGTATTTGGCAAGTCTTTAATGTCATGCTTGCCTAGAACTGCTCTCCTCTTTAATTAACTCAGTAAAAAAATCATCTTGTTACTCCATTTTATTTGCTTAAACCACTACAGAAAAATAAATGCATACAAAACCGAATAATAAATCCATACAAATGTGCTGTTGTTTACTGTGATGCAGTGGAGCACCAAGTTCCCTGTACATAATTCAAGCCCCCGGCAACAAAGGCATTTGTGAAAGTCCCCTTGTTTTGACACAAACATAAAGGTGGAGTATCCTCAGAGCGAAGCACAGACTGCGGCTTTCAGCTCATCTTCTCGCGGAAGCCTTGAGGTGGGCATTCATAATTGAAGTTCAAAGCAGTGTCCAGGATTTCTCAGGCTCTGCGCACACGCAGCCTCCTGGGATGTGTCTGCCACAGAGCCTGACCCGTGGCTGCTGCGCTGGGAACACGCGTCCCCACAGCCCGAGGTGCGGAGGGGCAGCTGAGCTTTTAACTCCGACGGCCCCGCTGCTCCCGACGGGACGGGCGCGGCCGCACGACCGGCAGCGACTGCGGCTGTGACGGGGCACCGGTACGGGCAGGTTTTCACCCCCAGGTGTCAATAAGCAAGGCATCCGTGACGGCAGCGATCGTGCCTGAACGAGGCTCAGTGCTCGTGCCGGGTGATGCCGAGGAAGTGTTTGCACCAACTCTCCGGGTCGCAGCGGCCCCACCGCGGCCGTGGAGCGGAGCAGGGCCCGCTGCGGCCCTCCCGTGCCATTCTGGAGGCCCTCGGTAAAGAGGGAGATATTTCCTCAGTCCACTAAATTGATGTTCTGACATTTAACTTCAAGTATCTTCTATTTCCCTCAGTATCTGACCTTTCCCTCCCCCGTACGGCTGTTGCCCTCCTCTGCTAGCGAAAGAGCACCACGCAGCCATTATCAGCCTCATCTGGCCAGAGCCGGCCATTCGCGTTCATCACCTCCTCCGGCAGCCCCCGCTCCCGGCCCGGCTCCCCCGCACCCTCCCCGGGCAGCGGGCGCTGGGAGCCGACGCGGTGACATCAGCAGCGATCCGGCCCCGCAGTGAGAAAGGGCCGGCCATTCCCAGCCGCCGCCGTGACCGCGCTTCCCTCCGGCAGGACGCAAAGCAGCCAGGATTAAAACAGGAGGCGAGCGCCCGTAGATCATCTCGCTGTAATTTCCCCCCGGACTGATGTGACGGCTGCGGCGAGGCGCACTCGTGGTGGCACATTAGCACTGCCACAGGCTCCCGTCGCACAGAGCATTTTCCAGTGCTGGCCGTTCCTCCAGCCGGGCGTGCGGGGGATGCGGCTCGCTGCCCCGGCAGCCACGGGAGGCCAGGAGCCAGCACTGGAAACCACAGCACTGCCCTGATGGGGTGGGCTTAGTGGTGCGTGAAGAGGTCACTTAAAAATGGACAGGAAAAAGGAGAGGGGAAGGAAAAAGAGGAGATAAAAGATGCTAAGCTGGAGGTAGAAGATAAGAGGGGCGATAACCCAGGGAGGGAAGTTGAATCTAAGTACAGAAAGCCGTGCACTGGGAATGCAAATGTGGGGCTGGACTGGGTAGAAAACCAACGGGGCCTTATCTGGAGATTGATAAAAGAGAGATTAAAACGAATATTCAAAGGTAAATATGTGTTGTAAAAGAATGTGGAGCTGTAGGGAGAGAAGACAGTGCTCTGATGTACTGACTTCACCCTCAGCACCGTGAGTTTTCCAAGTTGTCTTGGCCAAGAGGAGAAGAACAAAGATGGGGTGTTGTAACAGGGCTGGAAATGACAAAGAAGAATGGGTGTGAGAGCAGCGATGGAAAACAGGCGGGGACAGCACTGCTGGAAAGCAAAGGCAATTTTGTCTTGTAACCATGTGCTCACTCAAGCTTGACAGAGAAAGAAGAAGAAAAATACATTCCCGTTATAAAAATTCCTACGTACGTAAATCACACAGCAGACTCCATAGTGTGAGGTTTGGTGTGCCCAGGCTTGGCTGCCAGCTTTCCTGAGGGCTTCTTGCTGAGCTTGGGCTAATTTTTAATGCCTCTCAGTTAACCACGGGTGATGCCACTGCAATGCCAGCCTTTTCCCCTCTGGCCTTTGTTGATGGTCATCTCCTGAGGCTGTGCTGCTACAGCTGCAGGTGACGTGCAGATAATTCCTGTGTACTGGCAGTGTTGTGAAGATGGTTAAGACTGGAGATGCCAGTGGTGCTTTGTGTAAGTCTGGCCCCAGTCTAGAGAAACTAAGATGGCTTTTGTACTTGTAAATATAATTTTGCCACTGCTTAACATGTCACAGCTATGAAGCTTCCGTGGGAGATGGGGTAATGAACTAATGTGGGAGCTAACGAAGGTCATCCTGAGAGAGCAGTAAGAATAATGCCTACTGCTGGGAGACTTCTCACTGGGAGCCCTCAGACTTCAGCACTTTCCAGTCTAAATAAGATGTATACTTCCCTGACCTTGTCTTCTCCAATGTAAACGCAGAGCAGGATGTACTTAGAATAAAGATAAATAAGGCCTTACCCAAATAAAACACTAGTCTGCAGAAACAAATCTTGTCCAAGCAAGAGAGGGAATGGATGCAGAAACTGATGCTACTCTACTGGAAAAAAAGTTATTATATGCTATAGAGATGAAGGAATATAATATCGTGTTCAGAGTGCAGTAGTAGTAAATGCAACTTAAGGTTGAAGGTGCTATTGCAAAATCCTGTGAGTTTTCCTAATTAAGTTGTGGGAGAAATAGCATTTAATTTCTCTACCTGAACTTTGTTTTTACAGATGCTGTGGGTTCAACAAAGCAAAGTGC